>PVJO010018350.1:0-36905 GCA_004026905.1 Hystrix cristata | reverse complement strand
TTTTTTAACCAAGAACATGTATTGGTACATTGTCCATATATTGATCACATTTAACATGTTTGTTTTGTACCTGTACATGGTGTCTCTTGGTTCTCCCCCCTCTTCTGTTCCCTCCATCCCTATTTACAGCAGGTTTATTTACAAGTCTCCATGATTTCCCTTTCCCCTTTCTTTCTGTTTTTTCCCTTCCTGCTTTTACCCCCTTTCCTCTTTCTGGTACTCCTCTCCTTTGTATATTGTCTTCCTTTTATATGATATCCGTTACACTACTTTGTCCTTATTTACAGTTATGGTTTCTCATATCAGAGAAACAATTCGATGTGTGCTCATGAGTGTCTGATTTATTTCGCTTAGTAGTATATTCTCAAGGAACATCCATTTACATACAAATGACTCTAGTTTATCCTTCTTTATGGCAATAGCATTCCTATACACAAACAACAAACCCACCGAAAAAGAAATAGCAGAAGATATACCTTTCACAATTACACACGAAAAAAATAAAATACCTAGGAATCTATCTAACAAAAGATGTAAAAGATCTCTACATCCAAAACTACAGCACTCTACAAAAGGAAATTGAAAGGGATATCAGAAAATGGAAAGACATCCCATGCTCCTGGGTAGGAAGAACCAACATCTTTTATTTCTAATTAATGTATTTTGATGATTGTGTGTCCTTAAATGTTTTTCAAAGTATCTGTTTCATCTCTGGTCCCAGTGCTGTTTCTTTAATCTTATGATTCTGGGTTCAGCAAAATTGAATTAAAAGTAATCTGGCCAATTTTGTTGTGACTCTAAAAGTAGGTGACGCTGTGATTGCTTTCTGTGTGGTTCAATCATTGAGGAGTTTTATTAAATAAGGAATGAGACCAAGAAGGGCCGGGACCTCTGTTATTTAGGTATTTATTGGCAATATAATGGGCATAAATTGTGGTAACCCTCTCTTTGCAGTTCACCTCTCTTTTAGAGAAATAACTTGCAATTTAACAGTCTTGTTTTCTGAGCTGACAGAAAGTGATGCAGGAATAAGCTGATTTTTTTAAATGAACAATACAGGGAAACAGAAAACTGGGGACATCAGTTCCCCCAGTTCTCTCATACTTTAGTTTCTTTGTCTTGTTCTTCTGCCGGTTATCTCTAGGACTGTGTAAGAAAAATGAGCTCTGACAAGTGCTGCTGAGTGTTTCTAGCCAGCCCTCCCATCCTTGCTGTTGGTGAGGAGAGGAAAGGCGCGGAGGAGTGAAATTTACACGCACATTAAATCTTTCCTGCTCTTCGCTAGCTGTCATCTCCGACCTCTTGCCGCTGATAGTAGCTAACTGAGACGCAGTAGAATTGACTGAGGTAAAGCTATTTTCTCTTGTTTTCTGTTTGTCTTAAGGAGGTAGAAAATGATAAAAAGTTAAAATAAATAATAAAAATGTGTGTGGTCAGAGGTATAAGTAATTAATGTGATCTAAAGAGAAGGTCTGACACATATGTGTAGTGTTACATAGATGAGTCACAATCCATTGTAATTTGTTACTAATAATATTTAAAGATACAGGTAAGTACTTAATACAGTGTTATGGTTTGTGTCTGAATGTCCCCCCGAGGCCTCACGCAGTCACAGGTGGGGCTTTTCAGAGGTGGCTGGATCTAGAATGTGTAGTTACTAAGTTAGTCCACTGGTTTGGCGTAGTTTTGCTGGGATCAAGGATGCAATACTAGGATTAAGGGCACTGGCGTTGAGGATGGGAGTGCTACCACCCTATGCAGGTGGGCAGCCTGGATAAGATATAAGGGACAGAAAGAGGCTTGTGGACTCCTTGCTGCCTTCTCCCTGCCCTGAGCTGCTTCTCCTCTGCCATGCCACCTTGCCTTGGAGCCAGCCAACTATGAACTAAAACCTCTACAAACTGAACTACATAAATCCTTCCTCTTTTAACTTTGGGCATCTGGTATTTTGTCCCAGCAACGAGAAGAATAACTAATACAGAACTGTAATTAGTTTGTAATTCTCTGTGTTATTGTTACTACCAAAATTTAAAGTTTAAAAAAGTATAGCTGATTCAAGTTAATGGTATGATAATACGGTCTCATTTGAAGACTCATGCATATGCCCATATATGTTCATATGGGGGAGAGAAAGGATAAATGAATGATACTAGCTTAGCAGTCAGATTCAGTCGTCTTAATTGCAGAGTGGGCTTGTGAAAGCCATCTTCCATCAAATATGTCCCAGGGAAAGAACAGCTGTTGACAATGCTCCAGTAGTCTCAGGTGAAGGAGATGTATTGGAAGTTTGTTTCTAATGATGAATACTACTT
This sequence comes from Hystrix cristata, assembly GCA_004026905.1. NCBI lineage: Eukaryota > Metazoa > Chordata > Mammalia > Rodentia > Hystricidae > Hystrix > Hystrix cristata. The sequence continues at coordinate 34,593 of PVJO010018350.1, read as the reverse complement.
ACTCCACATTTTACTAAGTATGTTTAACATGAAAAAAATTAGTATAAAAGTATAAAATAACTGCCTTACAGAAGATTCTTATACTATTCCTTGATTGGAAATTAATCTTCAGTTGTCCCTTATATCTAATAAGCTCCACAGGACCAGGGATCATATCTTTTCTGAACATATACTTAATCTCTATAGTGTGCTAGACATTATAGCTGTTTATGGATTTTTTATACTAAATTGATGCTCATTTAGAATAAGCAAACACAAGAATTAAAAAGAAAGGTAAAGGGGCTCAATGATACTTGCTTACTATACTAGATCCTAGGTTCAATCTCCAATACTGCCCAACCCCCCAAAAAAGGAAGAACAACACAAAACAAACCAAAAAAACATTGAGCTTTGAGTTAGATCCATTTGGGCTCAAATCCTACCTCTTGAAAGCTTGGGCAAATTGTTTAATATTAATCTTTGGGTTCTGTGCCTGTACTTATAAGTTATCAGCATTTGGGCAGACGGTAATAGGTATTTTTTAGAATTGTTATAAAGGTTAGATATGTACAAACTATCTTCCAAAGTATCTAGTAGGGATATAGCTCAGTGATACAGTGCCTCCCTAGCACGCATGAGGCTCTGGATTAGGTTCTCAAAACTGTCAAAAAAACAAAAAAAAACCAAAAAAAACCAAAACAGGAAGAAAGAAAAAAAAGAAAGGAAAAGCATAATAGCTATTGAAATTTAGTAGCTGTAACCATTATTTTCTTATTTATAGTTCAGAATCAACTCGACTCTTCTGTGAAACAAATAAAATATATTTTTAATGCACTCAGAAATGAAATAATTCATTAGTTGTTTCCTCTAAATGTTTTTAGATTTAAAACTGTTTCACATTTGATTTTAAAGCCCAAGGCAAAGCAACTTGAAGACTCATTTATTCTAACTCTGTATGTTATTTATTTATTCACTTAACAAATATTCATAGAGCACTAACTGTGTTTCAGGTACTGTTTGCAGCCCTGACATTATAATACTTAAGAAGAAAATATTAATTTTTTACATATAGTTTATGATCCACTGGGGAATCATAATACATAAATATATACACATAAGTATACACATATATGTAATGACACATATATTAAAAGAAGTATGTATGTGGCTAGGAACCGATCTTTTAGCAATAAGGTATTACAAATGCACAGTAGAAAGCTACGTAGAAATGGCAAATATGACATTTGGGTTTTGGGTCTGACCACAGATGAAAGGTTAGGGTGTAGAAGGTATTTAAACTTGTGGCTAGCAAAGACACTAATTTGAGGAATGAATCATCTGTATTAAATGCTATGGTGTCAGTAAGGTAAGAACTGAGTTTTGCCTAGTTATTGGTGCTTTCTGAGATGTTTTAGGGAGGTGATTGCGTTTGAAAGCCTGGGAATGAGAATGTTAGAGGGAATTGCACATAGAGTTACCCTCTATCATGGGGTGCTGTGTTAGCAAAATTTGTTAAATATTGTCAAAAAAAAAGGTTTCTTAACCTTTTTGTTTCTGTATCACTAAGGACTTTTTGGAGGGAAAACTTTATAAGAACTTGAGTCTTACGTTTATGGTGAGAATCATCTTACTGGTTCACCTCTGGTTACTGAAATTTGTTTCAGAACACTTGGCTTAATTTTAAATAACCCGAATGCCTATTTTTACATTTTGTGCTCTGTTGGGCATAAATATAGTGCTGCTGGTTTGGGCCTAAGCTTAGGCCTGAGCGCTACCTGCTGAGCAGTACCCCGGCCCGAGAAGGAGGTTTTCTGTCTTTGCTAATATTTAGTCGGATAACAATGCTATATAAATTTTTTGACGAAACACAATGTCTTTTTCTTTCCTAATTTTATATTGGTTTACTTTCTTAATTTTACCTAACACTAGGATAATATAGGTTTTAAAAAATAAAACACAAAACAAAGAGTGCTGTGGATAAATAAATTTAATCTGTATAACTCAGCATACTTTTAATAGCAAGGCCATTCCTTAGATGGCATGGGCCAGTGGAAGCTGTGAAGAAACACCTGTATTGGCTAATCTTTAAGAAGGTGTCTTTAGAAGTGAATCACTTTACCAATCCCATATCATCATCCCATTACTCAGATGCTTACAGTGTTAATACATGTGTAAGGAAGCCTCATAAATGTGTAAAAACAGTGTTATTCTTGTTGAACTTGGTTAGACGGCATAAATCTAAATAAAACTTCCCTAGAAATTTCTTAGAAGGAGCAAGGCTCCAGCTGTCTGTAGTATATGATAGCTGGTTGAAAATGAAAATATGAGTAAGTATAAAATTAACTAAATTCAGAAATCTAGAAATTGTTCCAAATAAAAGTAGCAGGATTTGAAATTACCACGTTGGCTTTAGTTCTCTCTGATTTAACAAACCCCAGCTAAACTTTGGGTATACATTTTCCATGAGGTTGCTGGAGATTTTTACAATGTTTGGAAACATGTCATTTAGGAAATGCTTAAATAGAATGGAAGATCGTGAATCGGCACACATAGTTTTAGAAAGGAGGAGGCAGGCCTGGTGGGGGAGGTGGGTAATGCTCACCACAGTTCGGGCCTCGTAATGAAGGAAAGCACGGCTGTCTTGGTATTTCTCATCACTAACCATTTGCTTTTATAGGTTCTGTCCCACCCTTGGCGCATGGCCAGATCACGCCAATACTCTGTCCATTTCCTTTTGTTACATTAGTTTTGTTTGCACTTAAAAATGTATTCAATACCACTGTTTAATCCAGTTAACTTTTTAAATGGAGTATTCAGGGACGTAGCATATTGGGGCATTTCATTCGCCAAATAATATGTGAATCCTGAACTTTTTTGTGATTGTTGTTGGTGGGACTGGGGATTGAATTGAGGACTTCATGCTTACTGGGCAGGTACTCCACCACTGACTACATCCCTAACCCCCGAGAAAGATGTTTTAATATTCTAACAAAGTCTTAAATGCATATATGATATTAAAGTTACTGTGATTTTTAACAGTGGAAACTGTAACTTCGATCTTTTTGGACTTATTTTGGAATGAAGTGTATCAAGTCAGATTTTACTCATTTATCAGATTGTTATTATTAACTAAGAGATAATCATGTGCTGGGGATGTAGCTCAGGAGCATATGCAAGGTTTTGGGTTCAAGCCCAGCCTTAAAAGAAAAAGTCAACTTACTATTTTATAGTGTTCTTCTTAGTAAAGTATTGCTGAGTAAGACCTACAGAAGAAGCAGCTAGAAGATTATGCAGAAATCACTGCGTTCATCAAGGTAGAGCTGATGTTGGAAATCACCTGAGGTTGCCATTGGTGGCTTAGTTTTAGAGCCTGTTGGTCCCTTGTACTCTTGTGGCTCAGCTGTGTCTGTGGGAATGTTACAACCACTGCAGATGTTACAATAATTTTTCAGAAGTTAGTGTGAATGATAGAATCATAGGTGCCAGCTCTTTTGTTACCTTTTCTTTCTATACACCAGAATGTCAACTCCTTTGTCCATAAATAGTAATGCTTATTTCCTAAATGAAACTGATTTTTAAAATTTAAGTGGTAGTGTAAGAATGTGTAATCTTATTTCTTAGCAGTCTATTCATTTTAGTTTATTTTTAATGTTTGCATTTGTGAAATATATGCTCAATGTATAATTTAAGTATATAGCTTATTTTATTGTAGTTTGATTTCTAAGACCACATTTGAACTCACAATAAAACCAAAAACATGCAGCATTATAAACTGGTTGAAATACTGTGCCAATAAATATCTCCTTAAATTTTTACTTCCCTCAGAAGCACATACGAAATGTTAGAAGTCGATTCGTAATTCCAGGTTTCATTCTTTCTTTAACATGCTGTTTTGAAATTAGGAGGGATATAAAGTCACTACAAAGTCACTAATAACCTCAACTACAAAATGAGATTTTTGTCTTGTTTAATGGCATTCTACCGTGTGTATCATCAGTTCTTCCCAAAAAAAGAAACAAAGCCAACAAAATGCTGTAATAAATACAGGATTATATTTAAAGTCAATACCCAAATGTTATTTTTTGAAGGAAGACATAGAAGAAACTCTGAAGATTTTCACCAGCTGTCTACTTGAATATTATAGTTATGTTTTAAAGTCCTTATATTGATTCCTTGAATTCTTATTTGGCAAACACAAGCCAATCTGCATGAATTTACCAGCAGCCTCCGTGAGCTGTACAGCAAGCGATGGCATGTGGCAGGGAGCAGTGGACACCTCAGTGCTCCGGGGTCCTCAGTGTGCAGCTGTCCAACAGCTGCAGGGGAGCTTTCCTCTGTGAACCATTTGATGATTTCCTGTGACCACTCGTTTGCCAGGACAGGAGCCTCGCATTTCATGAACTATCACTAGGATGCCGTACAAGAATATTCTGCGATTTGCTCAAATAACAGTGTATCAGAAATTTCAATAAAATGAGATCCAAATTGCCCACAGTCAGCTGTGTAGTCACTGCAGAAGCACTTAGTTATGGAGCCATTATGGAAGAGTTCTTCGAAACCGATTTCGTGTATTCACAGTGCTATTGATTTATAATTTCTCTTTTTCTTTTCAGGGCCCCTGCTGGAGTACCATACTGTAGTCTGTATTCTGAGTTAATGCTATTGATTTGTTCTTAAATGTTGATTATACTTGATTGACTACTTTACATTTTTCTTGGTCAATAGTTATTCCAAAGTTGATTTACTGCTGTTTATTACTACAATTTTAAGATTAGTTCTCATAAAGTGAAACCTCTGACTCCTACTTTCCCTTAATAGTTTTCCTGCAGCCATCTATGTAGAGAAGAGAAATAGCCTCCTTTTGCCTTTATTCAAGAACACAGATAAAATTTCTTTCTCACTTTTTCCTGTGGCTAACAGTAATAAAGGGAATTTATATTTTTATAACTGATGAATAGAAGCCAGCTATTATTTTCACAAATTGTAATAGAATCATTTCAAGTTTTTATCTGTCTTTTGATTACCTATTCTTTAGACTTAAATTTCCTAAGCTAAAATAGAGTTATCTGAAGTCTACTTTATTATGAATGCAAATGTGTCTCCATTTTATAGTGAGAAGTTTTGATCCTATTTTAGAATTATAAAATATTTGAGCTTGAAGGGATCATCTGTTTTGAATCTTCTTGCTATATTATTGAAAAAAAATGAAAGTCTGAAGAGATAAAGTGACTTGCTTAAGGTCTTGTTGTCTATGTATTTGTTTATGGGTGTTGGTGATTTAACTCAGGGCTTTGCACCATACTACACTGGACACTGGCCCTCTCCGTATTAGTATTAAATAAAGAGCTAAGGTGATGCTTTTGCTTGCGGTGTTTAATAATCCATTAAGTTAGATGTGTGTAAAAACTTGGATAAATGATCATGATATAAGAGAGTTAATTATATAAATTATAATACAAATTAAAATTTTATTAACAAAAGTGCACTTTTTTTTGGTAATGATGGAATTAGTACTTGCTGTTCATTTTCTTTAGTTGGAAACCTATTCAGCAAAAGTGATAGCTATACACCGACACTTAATGAGCGTAACAGCAGAGCGATACTGCACGTCTCCCATGAGACACGTGAGGCTTCTCTCATGTGATGCGTGTGACAAAGTCTGTAATTCAGTTATTCACAAAGTTATAAACTGTTTTTTAGAACTGAGCCAAATGAATATTTTTGTAGTTGTCTGTAGATTTTAATAATAGTCATACGACTTTTACTTAAAATTTCAATTTTAAAACATGTACTATATATAAATTGAAGTTTATACAATTTTCTCTTTTTACACTGTCTTTGTTGTATTTTCAAGGCAATTAAAAATGCTTTTTTTTTTTTCCTTTTAGAGTATTTTATTCTTTGCGTGAAGTTCTTTTTTTCTTGTGGTGTAGGATGCTGGGATTGATGCTATGGACTTGAGTGTTCTAGGCAAAATGCTCACCTTGAGCTACATCCCTAGCCCAAGGAGTATTCTTGAGGCTTCAATAATTAACTAACATTGGAAGGGTTACAGAAATCCTGGAATAGGCCATTAAAGAGATTGAAATGAAAGATCTGAATTTTATTTATGCTTCATATAAACTAAAGAAATTTATCTTTCAAAAATTTCTTAAACTCTCCTACATTGTTGGTGGGAATGCAAACTAATACAACCATTACAGAAATCAGTAGGGAAATTTCTCAAAAGCCTGAAAGTAGAAATCCCATACAACCCACCCATTCCCCTACTAGGTTTCGTTCCCAAAGAGCTAAAGACATCGTACTACAACAATACTTGCATACCCATGTTTATAGCAGCACAATTCATAATAGCTAAATTCTGGACCCAGCCTGTATACCCATCAGATAACTGGATAGACAAAATGTGGTATCTATATATAATGGAATACTAATCAGCTATAAAGAAGGACAAATTAGAGTCATTTATAGGAAAATGGGGGACCTAGAAAACATAATGTTGAGTGAAATAAACCAGACTTGCAAGCTTGAATACCATATGGTATCCCTCATTTGAGGGAGGCAAAATACAAAGAAAATGGTAAATAATGGGTACAAAAAGACAAGCAGGACAGGTCTCACCCAATAGGCAGAGGGTCCAAGAGAACAAAAAGATGGTAAGAGGGAAGGGGAATGAGAATTCAGAGGAGTAAAGATATCCTAAAACCAAGAACCTAATAACCCAAACTTAGTAACACATACACTAGGTACTACAGTCAACTTTATGTAGTTGTGACTTAATACTGCATCTATGTGGTTGTTTTCATTGCTTGTTGTTATATGCAAAAAGCACAATGTATTATGGTCTGTAAGTTTGTGTAATGGTCTGTAAATTTGTGTAATTTGGGGTAAATTTTAATAAAGTTTCTTAAGTACATATAGCAGTAGTCACTAATGGCTTCTTTTCCAACCTAAAATAAGTATTTTTTTAAATGAAAAAACTACATGGTTGTAAATTTGTGGTATATATCAGATTTCATGGATAGTATTCTGGTGTTTAAATATGAGCTCCAAGTATAACAAGCAAATGGTGAAATATTATGGAATAGTTCTTTGGCCTGGAAATATTTTAAGAAGTAATCAAAATTACATATCTGAGACTAAGTAAATTCCTGAGAGGGGAAGTTGATTTATTTTCAAGCCTGTTGTGAAAACTATTAGAAGAGAGCTTAGCATTGTATTCTGGTATAAAGTACCTGAACTAATTAAAGAAAGTATTGGTTGTTTCTGATTATTTCTCTCCCTCTATCAAGAGTAAGAATGTGTTTGAATTAAGGTGAGTGTTTTAATACCTGTAATTGTTTTTATTATTCCATTCCTGACCTCTACTTGATGGGCTCATGTTTATATGTGGTTTCCATAATGATTAAGCAGATTACCTCATATTATTTGGGTTATGATATTTTACTTCAAACATAAGCAACTGAAGTTTCTTCTGTGCTTATCTGCCTGTTTTTTCAAGATTGAGTATGCAAAGCTTAGGTCTTCCCTATTGTACGGTTTGTTCTCCTAAGACTATATCATACAGTACTTGCTACTCTGCTTCAGGAAAGTATAAATGTTATTGTCTGATATAAATGATAATGCACTCTAGAATGACACAAATTAGCATAAGTAAAAAATTGGGGGGCTTTAAATGGTGAATTATCTTTTTGCAGCAATATTCCAAAAGTTGATGATTTGTGAATGTAGAGCTAGCCTTGAATTGCTGGAATTAGCCTCACTTGGTAGTAACCTGTTATTCCTTTAACATATTAATGGATTTTATTTGTTTATTTTTTATTGAGGATTTTTGTGTCCATGTTCATGAGGCTTATTGATCTGTACTTTTCTTATAATGTTACTGGTTTGTGTATGAGGTGAATACCGATCTTATAAAATGAATTGGGAAGCTATTCATTCCTTTAGTATTTCTTAGAAGATATTTTATGGGATTGGTTCTATTTCTTCTTTAAATGTTAGGCACAATTCACCAGTGGAACCATCCGGGCCTGGACTTTTCTTTTTTAGACAGTCTGAACTGCCAATTCAGTTTCTTTAACAGATACAGAACTTCTCAGGTTATCTCAAGAATTCTCTAGGGTGCAGTTTTACCTCAGAGGACTTTTGGCACTGTCAGAAAATACTTGTCACTAGGAGGGGTTCCCAGTAGCATTTGGTGGTTGAGGCCAGGAGTGCTGCTAAGTGCTACAGTACCCTGCAATTCAAGGACACCTCTTAGCAAAGATGTGGTCCAAAAGAGTAGTAGTGCCAACACTAAAAAAATCCTTGCTGTCTTTTTCTTTAGATGAATTTTGATAATTTGTGTTTTTTATGGAATTTGTCCATTTTAAGTGAGGTTTACTTTACAGTCAATTTTTCATACTACTCCCTTATTATCTTTTTAGTATTTATAAGGTCTTACTACTTTAAAGTTTTGTTTTTTCGTACCTGCTTATACTTAATGTACAGGCTTTTAGTCTTTAAGAAGTCCTAGATATTAGACTAATTACTGTCATGCACCTATTAATGACTAACATACTTTATTAGTCAGCTTTCTCTTTGCTGAGACACAATGTCTGACACTGATAACTTAAAGGAGGAGAGTTTTAATTTGGGTCATGGTTTCAGAGGGTTCATTTCATGCTCAGCTAGCTCCAAGTCAGAAACATCATGGTAGAAGAGGGTGTAGCAGAGCAAAAATGCTTAGTTTATGATGGCCAGGAGGCAGAGCAGGGTAGCAATACCAGAGAGGAACCATGGTTCCGTGGCCAGGAACCATGTATAGCACACCAAGTTAATCCTTTATAACTCACCCAGAGTCATGGTTTTCTAATCCCCTTGTGACTCTCAAGCCAATCAAGTTGACACAGTTAGGCTTAACCACAACATTTTACCTCTTGTCATCTTGACAACTAAGCACATCTTCTTAAACCAGTATTTAAATTCCAAATAAACATAAGGTCCTAATTCCACTTAACATGATATAAGTATTCCATGTGTAACTGAAACACAGTAATCCTTTCCCCAGAATCTCAACAGTTGCAGCATTTTTCAAAATTCCAAGTCCCCTTGAGATCCAAGGCAAACTCTTAGCTGTGAACCTCTGTAAAAGTGAAAAAAATTTTTTTTACATTATTCCAAGGTTCAATGACTTGGGCTCGGGGTAACCATTTCTATTTTTAAAAGAGAAGAACAAGGTGAAAGAAGTGATTAGACCAAAACAATGCCAAACTCCGGGAGGGCAAATATTAAGTCCTATAGCTCTATGTCCAGTATCTTTGACACTTAGTGATGAAATGTGAGTTCCAGAAGGATTGGGTGGCTTCATTCTTAGAGCCTTGCTGGTGGCAGGACACATGGCCTCTCTCTTGGACTGGCTTCATGCATACCTACAGATTTCCTTGGCAGACCTTCCATGTTCCTGGCATCTCCTACTTAGGTATTCATTTCATCTTTGGTTTCATTCCCAGAGCATCATGTACTGTCCTCTCAGGAGCTGCTTGCTGGTCTCCCAGCCCTTCCTCTGAAATCTGAGTAGATGCCTCTTTGACCCCACAACTCATGGATTATGCATGCTAGTAATACCGTTGTCACTTGGGCAACACCAAGGTCTTCTGCCAGCAGAAACAGTAGCACAGCCCCCGTGGACCATGGCTGTAGCAGTCTCTTGGGTGCCTGGATGGCTGAGCCTAGTGAAGAGAAATGAATTCCAGGGAATTAAAGCCCCCAAAGACCCTTCTCAACCCTTCTTGAGAAGCAACTTTGCAGGCAAAAATAAGACACTTTTGTAGCCTTGAGCCTTTGACAAGTGAGGTATTGCTGATTTCTAAGATTCCCTAAAGGCATCTTCTTACCTCTGTACAAAGCATTTGGTTTCTTTTTAATGACACTAATTTCCTCAGCAGCCACACCACCTTTAAGGTTAACTTAGACACGTTTCTTTTTGGGCCAGAATTTAAGTTTTTCAAATTTTTGTGCTCTGTATTTTGGTCCTGATTCTCACTATACACCGGACTACATGCAGCCAGCAGTAGTCACACCACATCCTGAGTGTTGGGCTACCTTGAAATTTCCTCCACCAAATCAGTCTGCTGTCCTTAAACTCAGCCTCACACAAAGTTCAGGACATGGGAAAAATATAGGCAGATGTCCTTCTCTCCATTTCCAAACAGACTCTTCTTTCCTAAAAAACTTCCAGGAGGCTGGTGTTTACTGGCTACATTCTAGCCAGCATTCTAGTCCTCCGTGTCGAGACCAGAAACAGCCATCTGGCTCTGCTCACAGTCTTCGAGGCTTTCCCCAGCCTGATGCTCCAAGCTGTACAGACTCTGTGCAAACTGACTCCGAGGGCTTCTGTACCATGTGGTCAGGTATAGTCACAGCAAGAGGCCCACTTCTCTGCTACCAACTTTTCCTGTTAGGCATCTTCACATTGCTGGGACAAATATACCAGACACCTGTAGGCCTGGCACCAGCAGTTCTGTTTCATGCAGAAAGCCGGTGCCAGAGCCCACAGCTTACCCATTTCATCTCGGTTTTGCCACAGAAGAAACAAGTGCACTCAGTGCCCTGGACTGACTTTTCCTCACCATTTTCCAGAGGGCGATACCATAGCAGGCCCGTGGATGGGATTCAGATCTTGGTGCATTTAGCCATGTTGCTGTGGCCTCGGTCTGAGCCTAGAAGATGAAATTCTTTTAAATTTCTGTCAGTGTTGTATTATTGAGAGTTTCCTTTGAAAAATCATCTGCCAGCTAAAGTTTCTGTTAATATGTCAGAAGCCATGTAATGCCATTTATTTCTATACTGAATTATTTTTGGATTTGTATAAATTTTTATGAAATTTAGGCCTTTTATGAATAGTAATTCTCACAGATAAAATACATTTTACTAAGAGCATTAATTATATAAGATAATTTATATTTTTTTCAGACTTTCTTTGTGTATATTTTCTTATTTGCATATGTCAATAACATGATGACATGGACCAGGATGGTATATTTATCTCCATTTGCACATGAGGAATTCAAGGTCCAGAGAAGTCAAGAAACTTGTCTAAGTTTTATGATGATAAAGGAGTAGATTCTAGAAAACACTCTGGATATTTTGATCTCTAGTCCCTTTCTTCGACTTCATGCTACTTCATTTGTATCTTTCCTTCATGTATTTGTAGGTCACAAAAGCAATTTGCTCTAAAGTTGGCTATTTTATTGAACCTACCTCTTCTTATTATTTTGAAAAAACACTCCTTATTGTTCTTAAAAAAAAAAGAAACAAAACACTTTATTTCCCCCCAAAGTTTCTCACCTCTTATAGTTAACCTCTATTCTATGCACGGATTTTCTGATGTATTATGCCCCATTCTGAATCTGAATGTTATACAGCCATCAGTCAAATGCATAAACAAGTTTAAGAATATGGAAGCTCCTAATTGTCTACCCTAATGTGTGTACATCTGATGTGTGCATTCATACACCACTGGATTGGGCACCAGCAGTGAAATATATTGATCTGCATTGATTTGTGTGAAATTAATGTTATTTGGAGGCCAAGTAATAGACAATATCACTATCATTTCTTTTAATTGTGCTTATAAGAACTTAATATTAGAAACATGTTGAAATTGCCATCAGTAAAATGACTTTTGCCAAAATTTCTTTTGAAAGAGCATTTGCTGAACGCATTGATTAAAGAGCTCAGTGTTGAATTATTTTCACATTATTTTTTGAAATGCTACATAGTTAATAATTTTTAAGACAATATATCTTAATAGTCTCAGTACTTGTATGAAAGTTTATTCTGAATCTGTTATGTGACTTTTCTCAATGATAGATAAAAAACTATTTTTCTTACTTAAAAAGATCCTGACAGGTTGACATTGCTCTGACCAGGGACCTCTGTGAAATAAGTTTAAGGAGACTAGCATTTCCAGCTGTGTGTACTCATTCAGCTGTTGTCTCCGCCAGCAGACTCGGCAGCAGTTCCACTGCAGGAAGCTTCGGACCCGTGGTCGAAATCGATCCTGTGTTATTGAAAAATGTGAAAGCCGCTCATCACAAAGAAGAACGAATACTCCAATAATTTAATTTAATATAAATGAAAAACATACTTTAAGAGAAAGATAGCAATTTTGTGATGACAAGTAAAGATCTCTTTTGTGAATAGGCTACAGTTGAAGCCGCAAGATGAAATGTTTGCAGAGTTTAGATAGCGTGAGTCATTGTAGTAACACCAGTGCTCCTGACGAAATGAGAAGAGATACATTTGCCGCATTGATTGTTTTGTTTGTGTTATAGCTTTTATGTTCTTTTGAGTTTTTTCCTTTTACATAACACCATATAGTAGTTATAAATAAAATAAAGTAAGTGCTTAGCAGACATGCTCATGAGGGCTTTATGAGACAATAGTAAGTCAAGGTTCTGGGTAGGAGAAGTGTTGTGAGTGTTAGCTGACTCTGGGGTTGGCCTGCTGTGTTCACAGTTACAGGTTCTAACTTATTTCAGTTGTACAAATCCATCAGTGAGGCCAATATCTACTTGTCAACAGATTAGATAAGAGATATAGGCCAAGCCCGAGACAAGTTTTGGGTGATTGATTTGGTACACAGTGGTGAGACAGTCGCTTGCCTTGGCAGGTACAAACACTTCGGTGACACTATCAAACAGATGACTCTAAGGATGACTGCTGGGAATCAAACCCAGGGCCTTTGCACTGAGCTATAGCTCCAGCCCTTCTTAGTTTTATTTTCACAGAGACTCTTGGTGAATTGTTCAGTTGCCCACACTAGGCTTCGGCTTGTGATCCTCCTGCCTCAGCCTCCCAGAGTGATGAGATTACAGGTGTATACCACCATGCCTGGCTTAATAGAGACTTTTGCACACACACACACATATACATTAGACAGAATATCCAGAAAACCTTGTTGCCCCGACTTACTTCTTACTAATTATGCCTAAGGGGCTCCTTGTGTTGTCCTCAGGAAACATGTATCATGTTGTCTCTGTTTGGGCCATGTGCTGCTAAAGAAAGGCTGCATCATGTGATCTATATATATAAAGTCGGCCATGTTTTTTATGTATAGGGAGACTTTTGTTGTGATAAACGTTTAAAATTACAATTACAACTTAATGTTTCCTTAGGCTTAGTGGAAATGAAATATTTGTTTGTTTTTGGGGTGCTGGGGATCAGGAGCTTCTGCGTGCTGTATTGCTGAGCCACATCCCATCCCTGAAGTGAAACTTCTTCATCCCACTGTACATGCTTGTTCAGTTACATTTGTAGGATTCAAGTTTTAAATTATTCCCCCCAAACTCTATACCCCTCACTTCACTTCAGTTTATTACAAAAATTTTTTTCTGTTCTGACATGAAATTCTTAGATATTGTTTTTCTCTGTCAAAATGCCTGCCCCTCTGGGCATGATGGCAGATATCCGTAATCTCAGCTGTTTGGGAGGCTGAGGCAGGAGGATCACAAGTATGAAGCCATCCGGGGCAATTTAGCAAGATCTTCTTTCAGAATAAACTTTACTAAAAGGGCCTGTTGCTTAGTGTTACTGCATTTAAGGCCCTGGGTTCAATCCCCAGGACCATGAAATTGAAATAAATGCCTGTTCCTTCTCATAGATTTTTATTTTCTCTTACGGGGTAAGAAATTGTACTGTGGCATTTATTTATTTTGATGATGGGGATTCATAGAATCTTCGGTTTTTCAAAGTTAGTATATGAATTACAGGAAACAAAGCCACAAGGAGCAAGGAAGACAGTTGCTCGCAGTCATGAGCAGCTTGCTGGGAGGTGTCCCTGGGTCCTGGGTGTACACACACCGCCCCGTTTTGTAGTCACACTGAATATTCAGCAATTCAAAACCCCAAAGCTACAAGAGTGTTTTCGATAGCCAAGAATACAGTAAACCAACTCAGTCTGTAAGGAAAAACTGTATTCGTGCCTTTCTTGGGGCCGTTGGCCTTTCCAGCACCTCACTGGGAGGCAGCGGGGGAGAGGGAGGTCCAGAAGGGAAAGAAGGAAATACTGTCTTATTTCTGTACTCTCACCAATTACATCACCAATTCAGGCTTTCTGAAGTAATGCTCCAATACAATCACCTGTGAAATGAGATTTTAAAGCATGAGATTTACAGAATTCCCAACAGGAGTGTGTGTGTACACCCGGGACCCAGGGACACCTCCCAGCTTACAGAAACGATGAATTGGATCAGCATTTGGATGTGTGGCACAGTGAGTGCCTCTCGTCCTCCGTGTTATCCACCTGGTATGCTTTCTGATCGTTTCTTTTGTTGTTTTCACTTCTCCACCTAGGGCATCGGATTAGCCTATTCCACCGTTATAAGGAAGGGAAGTAGTAGTAGTACAGGTTCTGGAGACAGAGAGAGTTGTTACTGAAATGTGTATCTGCCTTCATTTGCTGCGCTCAGACCTTTACTGACCCCTGTCCAAGCCTCCTTTCCCGCACCGGTAGAACAGTGCTGGCAACGGGACCTTGCCTCAGAGTGCAGCTTTGGAATCTTCCGTAGTGTGTGTTTTTATGCCTGTGTGTACAGTGAAAAAATCATGCAGAGAACTTGTCTGCCACTGTGCTCGACATAAAATAAATATTCTGCGAATGTAGTGGCAGATATTTTTTGTCACAACCTTCATTCCTGCTGCCAGCTCAGCTTCAGCGTACCTCTTCTCCAGGTGCAGATCATCACCATTTCTCACACTTTAATGTCCTTCTATGACTGTTGGCAGCTGATGGATTATTGTACTGAAAAACAAACAAAACTTCAGTACTTGGCTGTCATGCATGAGACCCTGGGTTCAATCCCTGCCACTGCGGTGACACAAACCAGGAAACAATAATGAATAAATAAATAGATAAACAAAATTGTCAAAGCTATTCATCTAACCAAAATAAAGTAGATCATTATGCTAGCCTTTTAGGTTTTCCACAGTTTTATTTCACACCATCTTTCCAGCATTATTTCCTTGCGTATGTATGTCACAAGACTAATACCTGAATTAAGCCAGGGAATATGGTACGAAGCAATGGTATCTGGTGCATGGATGAAAATGATGGGTTTGTTTTTTTTTTAACCCTCTCTTCCTCTCTTTCAGTAAACCCTGGAATCCAGCCAGACCTTCTCTTCCTATACATGACACATTCTTTTCTATGTGTATGCCCTTACTAGGGTTTAATTTTTTTCATTTGTATTACTTTATTCAGCAGATTTTTACTGATTCTGTTCTGTGTGCTGAGTGTTGTGTTAAACTATGTGAGCACTAGGGCCATGTTTATTTTGACCTATTATTGTATTTTCAAGTGCTATGGGCATACTGGGACTCACATGATAGTTTAAGAGTAAAAATGGAAAGAGATGCGACATAGCAAAAAGAGTTTAAAATCATGAGATGGCTTGGTGTGTTTGACAACTTCATGGCTCAAAACTATGTTGTAAAAGTTGTGTCTGGGAGTAGGAGGAAATGATATTCCAGAAAGAAGCGCAGGAGTCAGAAAATGAATCTCATCCATTATGGCTAGAAATGTGGACTGTCTCTGGTAACTTTGGAGAGCTGTTGAGGGGGTTTAAGTGGGTGTAGATGGCACATGCAAAGATTTTCCTTCTAGGATATCCTGTTAGCAGTGTAGCAAGAATAATTGGAAATGAGGTTATATGTGTCATACCAGTTATGAGCTTAGTGAAGCACATGGATGTGGTAGCCAAAATTGAAAGTGGATGTGGAATAGTCAAGATACTAATATGGTAAAATCAGAATTTTACAACCAATTTGATTTGTAGAATATAGGTACTTGAGAAGATAAGGTGAACTCTGAATTCTGCACAACCTTCAGAGCCCAATTGAAGTATAACCTCCTCCAGTTTAGACCCTCTTCCTACTGATTGGAATAAATGTCTATATTTTGACAACTTGTAGAATGTTATTTGTGCCTTTTTTATATGGTGGATTTCTTTTTATTAGTGTTACGGTTATTCTTGTGCA
Source organism: Hystrix cristata (assembly GCA_004026905.1). Taxonomy (NCBI): domain Eukaryota; kingdom Metazoa; phylum Chordata; class Mammalia; order Rodentia; family Hystricidae; genus Hystrix; species Hystrix cristata. The sequence goes on along the minus strand of PVJO010018350.1, from coordinate 18,594 downwards.
CACCAGAATTCTCACACCAGACTGGAAGGCCCATATATAATATCTTTGTATTACTCCCTATCACCTTATCTGAACTGAATACTCAATAAATATATAGATTAATGGCCTACATATTTAATTGCCTTCTGAAAAAATCAGATAGTTAACTATATACTTGGCATAGTTCACTACTTTGAAATGAAATTACTTGGAAATAGGTGAAGTTTAACTGAAATTTTTTTTAAAAAACACTTTAATCCTAAGAATTCAAAATTAGCAATTGCCAGAAAAGAAAATATTCATGGGAAGAAATTTTAAAGTGAAATCAGGCCATATTGTTTCCAAATTCAGATGGGAACTTACTATTAAAAATCTTGCACAGATTGGAAATGACTAATCAACATTAGAAAAATGAAATGGGAAGATCTGCCCTTGTACTGTTTATGGCTAAAAATGTTTTCATGTCCAATTTTTTCAGTGTTTTTCCAGCATGGAAATTTCAATGATTAGAACTGTTGGGTTGAAAAAATAAATTATTTAATTCTCTAATCTGTGCATGATGACGTTGGGCAGCTGGCTTAATGTCTGCCCAAGTCCGTCTCCGGAGAAGAGCCAGGGTGTGTCTGATGTTGGGTTCCAAGGCACAGCGTGTGGGCTTCTGTGTACTCTAGAAGGATAGGGTGGTATGTGGAATAGAGGAATTGACCTTGAATGATTTCTGTGAGTCCTATCTCTATTTACCAGGCTTCCACAATTTTTAATTTTTCATTTCATTTTGTTGTTGTTTTCTCATTTCAAGGTCAGTTTGAAAACTGTAACCTGTCAGTAAGTCTTGTCTTTGTGAGTAACTGTTATAGATAAGAAGCAGGCATTTATACCACACCGTATGCAAAACAGTCGTTCTTTTGGGATTTCATTCAGCAGACTGCCTTTCATAGAGACTTTTTAGAAAATAAGATGGTAGAACAGCGACTGGTTTTAAATGGGTGGAGGCTTAAAGCAAAAAGTTTTCATGAATCTGTCTCCATGTTAGGAAAGGAAAAGTTTTGTCAAAGAACAATCGTTTGTGTTTCAGTGTGATTGTACAGTTTCCGTGGGGGCGTATGATGAGGTAAGTTTTGTAGTATTAGCCTGCCCACAACTCCCTACCTGTCCAGGCCTTGGTCTACGCAAGCCAGCAAGAAGTTGGAATGGTCTGCCATGTCCCTTAGAGCTGTGAGAGTCCACATTTGTCCCTGTTCCTATCAAAGTCACTCATTGTGAAGAAAATAGGTAGAACCTACTCATTGCTCTGATATTTAGTGGAAGACCATGGGGATAAAATGTCATTTAATTGTATTTGTTTAAAAACAGCTAGCTTAAAGTAAGAAAGGCTCATCTCCTGATTTTAAATGTACAGGGACCAGTGGCAAATGAAGACATGGTATTGTAGAGTTAGATCATCTAATTAATTATATCATTATTAGTGTTCTAGAAGAGTTCTATTCATGAAATTACCAGATGGTGGTATTGGAATATACTGATGTTAAATCTCTTAAAAGTGTTTTATCTTGAGCTGAATTACGGCCATTTGATATGATCCTAGAATGAGGACTCCTGCATTTTGACAAGCATCTTTAGACTTACATACAAATGCACATTGCGGTCTCTCACATTGTTTGCCTGGGTGGCTCGAGCACCCTTTTTCACATAACTGAATACAGACCAAGCATTTATATTCTCTACTAATGCTACCATATGAAGTTGGGGGTAAAGCTGACTTTGGTCTTTAAATCGTTCTCATTCTGATCCTTATACATGGTCTCTGTGCTAAGAAGCTTTTAACCCAGTCCTCCTCCTAATGTCGGAGATACGCAGAGGCCCTGCATCCCGTTGCTCAGCTCTGCCATACCTGGTTTTCCCTGCACAGCCTGCTGTCTAGTCTGTGCCACTGAGACGTGGCAATCACTAGCAGTCCTGGAAATCCTGTGCCTGAGTCTGAGGCCATCCTGTTCCAGCTCCCCATCTGACACGGTGCTGTGAGATGTTGTCATCAGTCACTTCAATGGTGCTGCCCCTTCCTAGGGTTGGTCATCTTCACCATCCCTTACACCTAATGTCAGAGAAATCTCTCCCTTTTCCTTAAAAAGGATACCCAGAACAACTAACATTCTCTGTGAGCTTTGCTTTTTTACCAAAAGATCAGAAAGTAGTGATCTTCAAAAGATAGGAAAAACGAAAAGTTACTTCCTTTCACTATGCAAAAATCCCAGAGGAATATCCAAAACTTTGGGTACCTAGACACTTGCCTGAAAGGAGACGAAGGATAGGAGGAAAGATAAACAAACGTATCTCAAAACTTACCCTGGCATACTTTGTGGTGAAGGAAGGAGAGAGAAAGGAAGGGAGGGAGGAAGGTTAGGAGGGAGGAAGGGAGGGAAATAGGAAGGGAGGGAGCAAGATACGGATAAAGAAAGATGTGTTTTTCAAAACCTGATAAATCCTAGGGGGGTGTGGCTAATCTATAAACAAATAATTGCTGTAAACTTTTATAGAGCCGTGTCTGCCATGATTCTTTCTTATCCCACCCGATTTTTCTTTCAGAAGAACACAGAAATGAGAGTTAATGAGACCTAGAGTTTGTTCCTCCTCACTTGTAGTATAACCATAATCAAGCCACATTATGTCTCTACACTTGAGCATCTCTTCTGTAAAAATGGAAGGAATGACACCTGTTTCTATGTCTTCACAGATGGGACAGGATTCATGCTTGATAAGCCACAAAGCATTTTACTGGTGGATTTCAGACAAAGGCACAAGGGAGAACATGAGGTCCACAGCCCCACTTTTGCCTCCTACTAGTTTCGTGGGACCTTAGTTTCCATATCTGTAAAATCTAAGTACTTTGTGGTTATATGGAGAAGTAAGGTAATCTTTATAAATCTCTGTGAGGCAAACTGGTACATTTTATTCTCTTTTTGTTAGGTGAAATATTTGAAGTGCAGAGAATTAAAATAACTTGATCATGGGTATATAGTAGTAAGTGAAAAAACCAGAGTAAACTGTTCCTATCAACTATGAGTTTGATATTTTAGGATAAGTTATATCAAGTAACTTCAGAGCAAGAATTCTACATATGTTTGGAGCCTAAGATAAACATCTGAAATATATATAGAGAGAGGGAGAGAGAGAGAGAGAGAGAGAGAGAGAGAGAGAGAGAGGGAGGGAGATGAGATCCGTAGAAAAGTTTCTTTGAAACAATCAGATATATTTGTTCTTAGACACTTAAGCAAATATATGTGTTCATATATATATATATATACCTCCTATTTATTACCAACTTCTCTAGGTATCTAATGTTATCTTCTGTCATAGTAATGAGCCAGGAGGGAGGAAAAGCTAATTGAGGTCTTTTAGTTGTAGCTTTGCGTGACTCACGAGACCTGGATGTCACTATTATCTTTTATGAGCAATTCATATTAGAATTCTAAAAATGAAAGTTGCTGGCTCCAATCACCTCTGAACACGGGCTATAAGGCAGGGTTCATTTCTGCTTTCGTCAGTCCCACTTTCTTCCACATTTTGCTCTCTGTGTTACACTTGACTGATAGTAGATTTTTTTTTTCCTGTGGAAATTTCCTTGATTGTCAGTATATCTGCAAGGGCATACTCATGACATATTAGAAAACAATCGTGTAAATTATATTCATCATCTCAGTCACAATTTCCATAATATTTTTAATAAGGGGATTTTTCTTTTAAAATATTGATTGAGAGTTTCTTGGTTTGGGCTAGGATAATCATATGCAAATTGTTTTATTTGCTGGATTCTTAATTTAAATCCAAGGTTATATATAGCAAGACTTGGTATTGGTGCTATTACAAGGAAGTGGTTTAGAGTTTTATATAAGGAAAATTATTTGTTTAAATTATACTGAAATAACAGTTTGAAAACTGAAGTAGGATAGGGTAGATGATTTTTTCCTACTCATGAATGCATTTAATGTGTATGTAAGCTGAGAAAATAATGTGATCTTGAGATTTACGTATGTATTTGGAATATAGTTAGTGTTTAAATTGACGAAAAAATATACATAGAGATGCCTTTTCCCTTTACGCTGATAGTAGTAGCAGTGCAAGGTAAAGTTATATTAAAATTTTTGTTGCAAAGAAATGCTTGTCCATTTTTATCACACATCTCTTCCTTTATATTTTACATCCATTCTTTCTTCAATTTTGATCAGAAGATCAAAGATTTCCTTCATATTTTCTTTCAGTAGCAGGCTAACTTTCTTGAGGACATGATCAGAGAATTGAACTTAGCTTGGTAAATAGGAGCCACAAAGTCAAAGTGTAATTGTGTACTGTTTCTAACAACTGTCTCCAAAATAGGCTGTGATAGTGAAGGAACAGAAATGCTCAAATCTATTACAGGAATTGCCCTTATATACATGAGCCCTTGTCCCATATAAATGATTTTAAAAAATGCATTGAAATAATTTTAAGTCCAGCTGGTAGATATAATTTGTCATTGTATTCAATATTATTAGAGTAATAGTTTTTAATTTTCATGATAGCAGCAAAATTTATTGAAACTTTATGTGCAGAGTATCTTGACTTCCAAATCAATCGAAGTCAACTAACTTGTACACACACATATTTTTTAATATCCTGATTTGGTTTATTGCTCAACTCTGACCTGAACATTCTCTTTAGAATGTGGCCAAATAAAATAGCCAAGAAGTAGATTCAAATCCGATGAATTGTATTGTGCATGTGAAATGACCCAAGCACTCTCAGATCTGCGCTCACGTACATTGTATTCTGTTCTCCCGGAAAAATTATTAATAAAAGTCTCTTGGTTTGTATGAGAAATCACATGTTGTCTCGCCAACTAGGCGGATGATAAGGTGTCTTCCTTTTCTTGTTGAACACTGGAGAAATCTAAACACAGTGGAATTTTGTGACTTCAAGTGATTTTTCCAAAGCCTTGTAGTTAGTATCAAACCTAGAATTTGCTGTGGGTATTTTGACTTAAAATATGCAGGCTGTGTCTGTTTGTATTCATTAAATTTTAATTTTCCAGGTTATATTTGATTTGTCCTGGTTATATTTGATTTATTTTTAGATATATTAGCTCTCATTCATTTTCATCTGTCTCTGTTCTTTCTCTCTTTTTCCCTTACACTCTCCCTCTCTGTCTCCCTTTCTCTCTTGCCCCATGAATATATTTAATTTATATATAAAGCGTTTAGGGAAACGGAGATAAAGTGAGCCTCAACTTATTGGAGATATTATTATTATCTGGGTACTCAAAAACATTAAAAAGCTAGCAGCAGAGCAGCGTTGCCAGTGTGACCTTCTGGTCAAATGTAAATTTGTCTTAATTAGCTAGACTGTGCTACAGATTATTTCACTGATACTTTGATCAGTTTTATTTTCCCCCAGATTGGTCACTCATAATTGAGCCAGATTTCATACATGAAAATTTTAACCCTGGTGAAATATTATTTTTCTATTTTTTCTCAGCTCTGAAATCAGTAAGCACTTCTAGAAATTAAGATAACTTGTAAGAATAAGTTATGTTCATTCTAAGTGTAATTTTCTTTCTCTGTGTTGGTCAGGTTTTTCTAGATATGACATTTGGCTCAGGGGGACACACCAGAGCCATTCTCCAGAAGGAGCCAGATATTACTGTGTATGCTTTAGACAGAGACCCGACAGCTCACGCCATAGCCAAACAGCTTTCAGAACTATATCCGTAAGTAATGTGCTTATATTTATTTGTTTTTGTTGCGCAGTTTTACAGAGCTTAGTTTATTTGGGATTTGTTCTGCCTTATATGTTCTTTTCGTCTTTTTCTCATTAAATATTTCCTCCCTTTTCCTCAAAAAAAAAAAAAGAATTAATGTACTTGATGTTTTCACTGACACAGTAGTGATATCACTGGCTACAAGATGGAATATGTGTTACAATCTGTAAATAATATTTTGACAAATAAATCGTTATAAAAATATTAATTTCTGTTAGGCAGGCGCAGTGATGCATACCTATATTCCTACCTACTTAGGAGGCTGAGGCAGGGGATCATTTCAGACCAGGAAATCACAAAGCCATCCTCAGCCACACAGGAATACCCCTTTGGGGCGAACAAAATTAAGATTTGAGAGTTACTTTTTAAGAATTAGCAGAATAAATAAGTATGTGAGCTGGGTATGGTGGCACATACCTGTAATCCCGGCACTTGGGGGCTGGAGCAGGAGGGTTGCTGCAAGTTCAAGGCCAGCCTGGGCTGCGCAGTGAGACCCTGTCTCACAAAACAGAACAGAACAGAGCACAACAAAAAAAGTGAGAATTCCCTAGAAGTCACAAAGTCATGTGTATCAACGGAATGCCCTTGTTTTCTCTAAATTGTTTCTGAAATGCACAAGTAAATTTAGAGGGACTTGCTGTCAGAATTAGTGAGCTGTCCCTGTAGAACTTTTTAAAACTACAAAATATTGCCTTAATGGGTAACTGGCCTTTACATAAAAAAGTTTGATTTTGAGAGTAAAATCTATGTGATGTATTTGTTTGATAGCCATTATTCTAAAACAGAGAAATAACATGGCGCTGCTATAACTGTCTTCAAATAAGGGGCTGTTTTCAGAAATGGGGAGTTGTTGTATTCTGTCATACTATAGAGACTGGAATCAAGGAAACAGGTGGGCACATGGACTAGTTTTACTAGCTGTCCCATGATGAAATGGTCTCTTCTGTGAAGTAGCAAAGGTGTGACCATGGAAAAGTTAATGGGAGACTAAGGTCAGACAGTTCAATTTCTCACGCTTAACTTTTTCAACCTCTTAGGTCCCAGACTCTAGAAATCTAAAGCATGCGATTAACTCGCTCAGTGGAATTTTAAGTAAATATGTTAGGCTTTTGTTTACAAAATCTCAAGGTATTTTGGAGTTTTTGAAACATACCGTTTGACAATAGGTTATTTCTTTGCTTTTAATTATAATGTGAGAATGTTGTTTAACAAGATCATCATAATATTGTTTTTGTTTTGTTTTGTTTTACTTTGTAAATCTTTCTGTTCAACAATGTAGCCTAGGTATATGTTCTTCAAGAAGATTTTGTTTTGCCAGGTATAAGTTTTCTACCTAAAAAGAACCTTCAGTTTCAGATAAGGAAACTCTTAGTTGGATAGATATAATAATTTGCTAAGAGGCACATGAGATATACGTGGCAGGGTTGCGACAGATCTGAGACATGTGTTCTGACCCCAGCCTTCTAAACACATTTTATTACACTAATTCGCTTCAAATATTCTGACCTTTCACTTCATCAGCAAAGTGCTTCTTTTTCCAAACATAATATATTCGATAAAGCACAATAAAATACATAAAAATAAACTGGGAAGAAGTAATTAATACTGATGAAAACTAGAATCAAGGAAACTGAAAACAAATGAAAAATAAAAGGAAAGAGGTCTAAAGTGTAAAGAGATCCTTCTTTGAAAATAGCAAAATCTGCTCTACCTTGATTATTAGAACCAAAAGATGTATGATTAAGATTGAGAGAAGATCAACGATACACATAAGATGAGCTCATCATAAGATAATACAACCCAAACTCTGTGGTAACTTACAAAATCTGTATGGAAATGAATGACATCATATCAAAATATAAATTGTTAAAATAGTCTCAATAACTATACCATTTGAAAGGTCATTACCATATTAGAAAGGTTACTAAAACTCATAGAAAGCATGCACCCTGGTCAAGTGCTTCTTTGGTTATCTAACTTTAAAAAAAATTTTATTAGTACATGTGTGTAGTACATAGTATCTACATTCCTATGGGAAGTTGGTACATGTACCACTTCATACAATTTAATTCCTTTTTCCATCCCCTTTCCCTTCCGTCCCCCAACTTCTCTCCATCTCTTGATTCCTGTCCTTTTTTTTTTGGTATATGTTTGCAGTACATAATGTTTATATTCCTTGTGTGTAGTCGGTACATGTACATAATGCATCCCAATTAGCTACCTCTTAAAAAAAATAGGAGACAACAGTGCCTTTTACAGTAGTCCTGACCATAAACATGGGAAGTGCTGTTAGTTCATTTTATGAGCCCAGCATATTTTAAAGCCAAATTGTTACATAAGTAATATAAAATTAAAAAATCCAACGTCACTAAAATAACAAATATAAAAATTGAAAACACTAGTATATCTAATTCACACATCATTTAACTAAAAGAATAATACTATTGTTTCTTGGCTTTTTGGCTACAATCCAGTAAAAAGCAATGCATAACACTTAGCAATGAATATTTTAGGAAGATAGCAATGATTCCATATGAGGATCCGATCGATGATGGGTTGATAATCATGACAATAATTAGCTTGCTCTTCTTACTTAAAACCTCTAAGTTAACAGGAGAGTATAAGGAAAATATTTAAATGTAAAATATCATCTTAAGCACAAATGGCACTTATTTTTATAAAAGGTCTAAAGTACTATTGAATGTAGCTTTAATCAAATTTTAATGCAAATAGAATTTACTTTGTAAATATTATTACTCAGTATTTTTGGAAGATCTGAAAAATTTTAAGAAAGGTTAAAGTATTTTCTTATAATGCTTTGACTGAATACTTAAAATTCTGAAACACTTGTAAAATTAATAAGAATATATAATACCCTGTTTATTGAAAAAAATTAAATCCATTCAAATGGAAATACCTAGAAAGGGTAATGGGGAAGAATACTCCATTCTCAAAAGTATCTAAAATTATACAAAATATTCCTAAGTGTATTGGATTTTGGGAGGTGACAAAATCTTTTTGAGTAATAAAAGAAAAAAGGTGAGAGGAAGCATGCCTTTCCAGAGTCAGGTCATATTGTAAAATCACTGCAGTGAACTATTATGGCATTGCACGAGGACAGGCAGGTAGGTATGGAGGAGAGCATCCAGAAATAGAATCCTCCAAATACAGAGCTTCAGAGAAGACGGAAAGTACTTAGATTCAAGTATTGAGAAAATAGTGCACTATCGAATAATTAATACTCATAACGATGACTGTCACGCTTGAAGACAATAACAAGGACATTTATTGTAGTTAAATCACATAAAACCTCACTTTGTGATGTGTGAAAATGGGAAGTAGAATTTCTGTGAGAAAACTGAAGAGACTGCTTACATAATCTAGGGATGAGGAACTTCCATAATTGAAACTGGAACTCATAAATAAATACTAGTCACATCTGATTATATAAATTCAGAAAACATGGCAAAATATTATGGTCATTTCCAGTCAACCTGGAAAAGAAATATAATTAAAGATATATAGAAGGGTTATTAATATAGAATGATTGATATCTATCGGATAGGATGAGTTTTACAAATTTGATAAAAAGACCACAACATCCAATTTTACAAAGGAGCTAAACATATAAAATGGTGATTCATAGAAAAGATGCTCCAACTCAGAAGCAATGATAAAGGAGATAAAAAAATGATGGTATAACACCCTGGAAAAACACAATTTTGCTAATGAAGATATGGGGGAAAGAATAGTCTCCATTTTTAATGGGCATTCGTAATACAATATTTTAAAAAATACATAATTTGCTTAAAGTCTTTCTTATTTGAAATAAAAGAATCAGTGTCTAAACAAACATATCCTTAAGCTTATCTCAATCAGTGCACCACATTGTGTTGTAATTACAGAGAACTTGAGAAAGAGAAGGCTTATAGTGAGGGAAGGTCGAAGTAAAGGGGCAACAGTTTAGAAGTGAGGGATCCAGAGATCCTATGATCATGCCTCTGCATTCTTATGCAAATTAGAAAACACAAAGTAATGCTGTATATTATTTTTTAATTCATACTTTTGTCGTAATAGTATAAAATATAACAGGAAAGAAAAATTCAGGCAGGATTATTTCTGGGGTTAATAGATCACGGGTAGTTGACTGGAAGGACAAATTAGATTATGTTCTTGAAAATAAATACATAATTAGAATTTGTGGGTAAAGCACATATTTTGTCATTTTCACCTGAATATTCTTTGAAGAAATACAGTAATTTCTTTCTTTTAGTTATGTATTTTGTTCTTATTAAAAAACATGAGTTTAGGCTTCTCCTGAAAAAGTTCATATTCTTTTTTCCATCAAAACTAAGTCAGAAATAGAAACTAACATTTTCACAGAAATTTAAGAGTTCATGGAAGTCTGAATTTTGCGTTAACCCATTTTTAGCTATTTCAGAAAAGGTGATGTTTTAGATCACCTGTCATTTGAAACTGAAGCTTTACCCATTGCCCCTGAACACTCCATAAGAGAAAAATTTAAATTGGAGGAGTGGAGTGTTGGGCATTGGTTGACTTTTAATATGGTGGAAGATGGATTTGGGGGAATAATCTTAAAAGACTCTTTTTTTTCCCGTGTCTTGAAGAACTATATGTGTTTTGTATACCGTTTAGAAAATGTAGTCATTGTATAAAGAAGAAAATAGAAACCGTAACTGATTCTATCATTTTGGTATAATTCAAATATGTAGTAATCTGTTATTTTCAATAGTTTTTAAAAGTAGATGTGCTCATGGGGTAAATTTATAATAAACAAAATTAAACTCATCCATAAGAGAATCAGCATTGATGATTTTATATAATTCACTGTCTTTTTAATTGTCACTATTGTATTATACTGTATATATATTTCTTTTTTGAACTTTCTTGGAAATCATTTTGATCAATTGTCTTAAATATCTAATTAACTTATAAATAATTGACATTTTTAGTTTGTATTCTGTTCCAAAAGACATATTTCTTTTCAGTATTTTTTCTTCTGTAATTTTTTTCTTAATTAAAATAATAAAATGCAAAAATGTACTGAGAAAAAAGTTAACATAATTCATAGTGTGACCACCAGTGTTAATATTTCCATATTTTTCCTTCGGATTTGCATATAATCTTTTAGTGAGATTCATTTATTTACATTGTCAACACATTTCTATTTTATTATTTTAAAACATAATTTTATTGATTATAATTTTCATCATGTAATTATAGCTTACTACAATGCTCATTTTAATATAGTCATCCGTATTCACATTATTGATATTTGAACTCTATGCTATATGATTTTACATGTGCTTTCTATGAAACAATAAATAGCAGATGGAATTTTTGTAAAAATACTGAGTATATTTTTGTGTAAAAAGACAATTATAGCAAGATGTACTTGTTCTTGTTTTATCTTGTTTTGTATTTTCTGATTTTGTCTCATTGAAATTTTTGTGACTTCTGAAATTTTGCTTTTACTGTTTTCTCTAGTGATTTTGATTACTTACCTTTTATTTTTAAAGTTACTATTAGCTGCCTTTAGTATTTCTCAAAATAAAAATATTGAAATATTTTTATTAAGTATGCAGAGTAAGTTGAATCAACCTCATGTAAAGTGAGAAATTCTTCTATTTTCACTTCTCCTCTTACCTTCTTATTTTAGGTATTACATATTAAATATCTACTCTTCTGATAATTCTTAGTTACCATTTGAATTATCTGACATTTTTATTTAATCTCATTTAATTATTTCAATGCCTACTTCTATCCTTTTAATAATATTAGTAAGTCCCATTTTGGTTTTGTCAAGTGGGCTCATGTCTCAGTCAGTTGGTTACATGTTTAATTTTACTGGAATATGCATAGGAGGAGCATCTGAGTTCTGTCTACTTGAGACTGTGTTTCTCATGCTTTCTTACAGGACAACTTGATATAGAAGTTTGAGAATTTTATAGATCTTACTGTTTTCTTTTGGAATGTAACATTGTGGATAAGATCAGGGAGGTTTTTATCTATTACTTCTTTAAATATGCTTTTTAAGTTCTTTTTCTCCTTCTTATATGATACATAAGTTCTAGAATCATAAGTTAAATGTTGTTATTATGTCCCACAATTTCTATAGGCTTTCTTTTATCTTTTGCTCCTCTGAGAAATTTCAAATGTTCTTTGAGTTTTCTTGATTACATCATTTCTTGGAGCCATTTATTGTTTTCCAGCTTTATATCTGGATTCTTCACCTCTGAAGTTAAATTAGGTTTTTCGTTTTTATTTTTTTTGTCACACTTACTGTGTTGTTCATGTGTTGCATACTAGGCAGATTTCTACTCACTGACACACAATACCCAACACCCACAACTTAAAAGAGGAGAGATTTGATTTGCTTATGGTTTCTTTCCATGACTGGCTGTCTCCAAGGCAGACACATCATGGTGGAAGGGCATGGCAGAGCAGAGTTTTGTAGTTCATGGCATCTGGGAAGCAGAGCAGGGAAGAGTGCTGGTGAGGAAGATATCAAAGATAGAGCCCCAAGGATGAGCCTCTGTGACCCACCCAAGTATACCCAGGAGTGTGCTGCATCAATCTTTGGGGCGAATCCCAAAGCCAATCAAGTTGAAGTTTTACCTAACTGCCCCATCCCACCCCTTTTCAACTTGGCACTCAAACACATCTTCCTAAACCACACTTCATCTTCAAGTAGAGACAATAGCAAGTTCATAATTCCGCATAAAATAATATAGCAATTCAGTATACAACTGGAAATGCAATAATCACTTTCCCAGAGTCTGAACAGTTCCAGCATTTTTCAAAAATCCAAGTTCAAATCTCATTTGAGACTCAAGGAAGACTCTTATCTCTGCAGCTCTCTGAAAATTAAAGGCAGTTTAGATAATTCCAAGGTACAGTGTCGGAAAATAAACATTCCCATTCCACAGGAGAATAGAGGGATAGAAAAGAATCAGATCAAAGCAAGACCAAAATCCAGCAGGGCAACATTAATTCTCATAGCTCCATATCTGGCATCTAGTATACACAATGGTAAAGTAGGAGTGGCAAAGAGCTTGTGTTGGTCTTAACCGTATGGCCTTGCCAGATGCAGTCCACAGGGCCTGTCTCCTGCGCTGGCTTCATTCATAGCCTGCAGCTTTTTTCAGCAGATATTCCTGGCATTTTAGAGTTCCTGGGTTCTCCACCATACCTTTTGGCCACATTCCCATACCTTTGTACACTGTCTCTGCAGGAGTGTCTTTACTGGCCTTCCATACCTTCCTTTAAAATCTGGGTAGAAGCTTCCCTGACCCCACAGCTCTGACATTTTGCATGCCAGTAAAACCATTGTCACTTGGACAGTGCCAAAGTTTGCTCTCAGCAGAAACATCATCCAGGCCCCATTGGACCATGGCAGCAGCACCTTCTGAGTGCCTGGATGGCTGAGCACAGTAAAATGATACTGGAGAACTAATTCCCTAGTAGCCCCTTCTCTAGTAGGGGTCCCAGGGACTCTATTCCCAAAATAAAGTTTGGGGGCAGTTTTGCCGATTCCTGAAATGCCCTCAAGGCATTTTTCTACTTGTCTCTACAGAAAGTACTTGGTTTCCTTTTAATGGCACTAATTCTGCCCCACCTCCTTTGGCTCTATATGTGGTTCCTACTGGGCCCAAATTTTTTTTCCAAATTTCTCTACTGTGCATTTTGTCCCAGATTCTGAGAATAAATTTGGCTAAAATCAGCCAGTAGTTCCCATGCCACAGCCTGAATTATAGTCTGTCTTGAAATTTCATTTGCCGGATTAATTAGTCTACTGCCCTTAATTTCAGTCTTCTGCAAAATCCCAGGACATTGGCAAAATGCAGGCAAATTTTCTTCCAGGATGTAATATGCATGACCTCTTGTCTGGCTGCCGGGGGAGTCCTTGTTCCCATCTTGAGTGTCTGCAGGCATAATCCTGTCTTTGTGTTGACATTTGTACATTTGCAGAGGAAGCCACTTTTTCTAGTTTTTAGAGTTCTTTGGCTGGCATAGATCTTCAGCCAGTTAACCTAGCCTGTAATTTTTAATGGGCTGGTTGGCTCTAGTCTTTCTTTCATGTTCTCAAGATGGCTGGGTGTGCCTTGGCTCTTGAGTTCAGATGGGTAGCTGCACATCCTTTGCTGTCCAGCAAGACCACTGGATGAGCTGTGCTGTTAGGCTAAGATGTTGTAAATGCCCTGCAGTCTCTTCTGCTCTTGCTGGGTATTCCCTGGCCACAAGGTGCTGTTAGTTGAGGTCAGCAGCTGGACAAGGTTGCAGGAGGATGCCTAAGGTTGAGGGGATTTGGATGGGTAGACCATCTGCTCTATTGAGTAGAAACGTGTGGTTGTGATTTACCTCCCTTCTTGAATGGGATTCAGTAGTGTTTGTGAAGATGTGGGATGCATCGATTAACTCCCAGGCAAACCCAGTGTCTGTAGAGTTTATTTCCTTCCCTCAGAGAGGTCTGGGATTAGCTTCTGTGGCTGCAGAGGGTGCTGACTGTGCTCTAGTTGTCACAGTACTAGTGTATCATTTTTTCAAAACTTACTGTGAGGCTCTTCTTCTTGGGGCAGGCCGTGATGTAGAGTCTAATGCTGGTATCTAGAGATCTTTCCCCCTCCTGGAGCAACCAGCTCAGCTTTTTGAGTGAGCTCTACCACCAGCTGGTCCCTCTGGTTCATTATCACTGGAGGCAATACATCGAACTGTCACCCAAACCTATCTGCTGCTCTTTGAGGCATCCACCTCCTTGCTTTTTTCCCACTCCACCTCTGGTGGTCTAGCCTTGTAGTTCCCTTCCTTTCTTTTCCCCAGGAGACAAGAATGTAGTCAGGAGTATCAGCTTTAGCCGATGTCCACCTTGCTGGCTTTCTTCCGCTGCTGCAGAAACCGTAGGTGTTGGAGAATCCTCTCTGTATGGTGCTGTGCCGACTCAGGGAGCAGAAGCGGCAACATGGTCAAAGAGAGACTGCTTCCCTACCTTTTCAATGCAGTTTGTGCCCAATTCCACGGACTGTGGAGGTGACTCATGGTGACACATGTCGAGGTGTGTGCTGAGCTGCTTTTGTCCAGTGATAATGGCTAGTCGATCCTCCTACTCCACCATTCTGTGGCCTCCTGGCTTCCACTTTTTCTTTAAAGTTTGCTTTCTAGTCTTTTGACTAGAGAGCTACAAGTGTGTTTCTCTGTATGATATAATACTAAATTATTTGATCTAGTCTAATTTCTAGTCTATTCTCTAGCACTTGCAGTTTAACATTTACCTTCTTTTCCTGTTAAGCAGCTATTTTTTTATTTATTGTAAAGTTCACACGGGGGCCAGCACAGAGACAAGTCTGGAACTCACGGCTTCAGGTTAGCTGCCTGTGCTCCCTCAGCCACACCACAACATTACCCTGGGAGCCATTTAGTCAGCTTTTCCAGCTGGGTCAGGACTCAGGCTGAGGCATTTTGATTCAGGAGCAGCGTGAAAACCACGTAAAAGAATATGCTTAAAGCACCTTTATCTACCTTGTAGACTCAGGGTGAGATACGAGACATGGCCGTTATTAGTCTCCGTAACCATAGGATGTCAGTTCTGCTCTGCACTGTCAAAGTGAAAGAATGTTCAGAAATATGAACAAACATGAGAAAAAGAAACCTTGGAAGAATTGGAACTATTGGAACTATTGACAACGGTCTACCACCTTTTTACTATTTTTGTTACATAAAGATTACTAAAACAAGACATTGTATTTTCCCCCGTTGAATATTACTAAACTTTACAATCTTTAGCTAAGGAGATAGCACCTTTGCATGATGAAGATACTTATTTGTGGTTTACCTAACATAATTTCAATGCTGGAGGAACGTGCTTATTTCATCAGCATGTATTGTCCTACTAGTTTTCAGAAAATCTGCTAGTTCTGAGGTTTCCATAGGGAGTAAAACATAGAGTCCAATCCATGTCTTCACCAGGCTTACAGTGTAAGCTGAAAATAGGTGGGAAGCAGATAATATCACAATTAATTATTTAATTGCAACTGTGATCATGATTATTAATGAGTACAGCTTATTCTCAGAGGAATATGACATCAGGATCTAATGAAGTCTAGAACATCTGGAAGATTTCCAAACAACGTGAATCTAGGTCATGACCTGAAGGATGAGTGACTGATAGTTGTGTAAAGGAGGGAATGATGGCGGAACAAGCAAGAACATGGGCAGTAGTGAGAACAAAGTACTCCACAATCTTTAGCAGGGAAGAGAATTGCTTACTGAAGGAAATATAAAACAAGCTGTGTGGGAGAGGTGGCTACAGAGGTCAGCTGGGGCCAGATCGTATGTGACCTTCTGAAGGACTTTGTGCTTCTCTGGAAAGCTGTGGGAAGGCACCAAAGTATTTAAATCAGAGAACTGATGTGGTCATATTTACATTGTAAAGAAAATATTTTGCCTGTTGTATAAAGTTGGAAAGGTCAAAATTGGAAAGGATTCAGTGAGATAAGTCAGGAGGCTAGGAGTTACCACTGTGTGAAAGCTTATGGTGGTTGGGCCTATCGATTTTCTTTTCTTCATCGTCTTATTAAAATTTTGCTTTTGTTTAATCCTTTCTGATATCTCATTTTAGGGGGATTCTAAAAGATTTTAAAAATATATTCCAAGGAAGAATTATGTTCCATAGTTATAGGTTAAGTTGAACTTAAGTTTATGACAGTAAATTGAAGACCCTTCAAGAGTTCTCATTCTCTGAATGTGGCTAATATGAAGAAGGGGTCAAGGAAGGAGTTCAACTCTGCTGTATCTCAAGTTCTATAGAGTGTTTGAATTCTCACAGGAGACTTGCGGCTGCCGCCTCTGCTTCTTCCTCTTTGGGTGGAGGGCACCATCCTGGGAACACATTCATCCGCTGGATTGTTGAGCCCAGGCGTTGGTCTCACTTAACTCACTCCACCCCACCCCCACTTTGTGTGTAATCAGAAGTGTGAGGCTTTCACTTCTACCTCAAGTCTGATTGCATTTAATATCTGACCTCTTTTTTCCTTCTTTACCCTAGCTCTGGAGCCAGACTGCTTCTCTTTCTGCATCCCAGCTCTGCCACTTCTCCACTTTAAAACTCTAAAAGAGTAACTTAACTTCTTTGTTCCTCAGTTTTCTTATCTTTAAAATGAGAGTAATAATAGTACCCATCTCCTAGGAGTGTTGATTGGCTTAAGACTCTGTCTAGCATATTCTTTTACTGAATTGTGACATTGTTATATTGAATCTTAATCAGTGTTTTATGGACTAGAATAGAATAAGAATATCAAAGTACACCACATGAAATTAAGTTGAACATTGTTTCTAAATAAACAGTTGTTATGTACACACAGATGTGCACGTATACGTTGTATTTTTGTGTGTTTATGGGATTGCAGTTAAACCATATTTCTTGCTGGAAATGTAGCTCAGCGGTAGAGTGCTTGCCTAGCGTGGACAAGGACCTGGGTTTGATCCCTACTACTGGAAAAAACCCAAAATACTTATTTTAGATAGATGACTTAACCTTTTCGAATTTGTATTCTTATCTTGAAAATGAGGTGTTATTAATGCTCACCTGATGGTATGTTCAGATTATGTGTTTGGCATAAAATTGTTTAATAAATGTTAGCTATTATTGCCTTGTTATAATGATTATTATATAAGATAATACATATTTAAACAAGTTATTTTCATTATGCTCGGAGTTTGTAAGTTTAATTAGCATGTGCCATGAGGACAGTCAGCTATTATTTCCTGTCCTTATGTGCTTGGGTCATTGACATGCACAGACAGAGTTATTCTAAGTTTCAGGGTTTGGGACACTGCAGCTTCCGTCACATTTGAGAATGTTCTGGCACCGACCTTTTGTCCGGGCTCTTTCTGTCATCATTGTACACACTGAAGACCTCTCCTGTTCATAGGTCTAATGTCAGTCACTGTCTTAGTTACTTTCTCATTGGTGGGACAAAATACCTGACACCCAAAGTTAAAGGAAGAAAGGTTGATTTGGCTCACAGTTCACAGAAGTTTCAGTATGCAATCAGCTGGCTCCAAGAGAGGGTGGCATGGCAGAGGTGTATCCAGAGGAGAAACATTTCATGGCTGGCAGAAGGCAGCAAAGCAATCCAAGGACCTTAGCAGCTTCTTTCTGCCCTTCTTATGTTCTGTCTGGGCTAATGGGTTTAGGGCGGTGACAAGCCAGTCAGTTGACTGATTTAGTAATCAGCCACCCTTAATCCTAGCATTGCACCATGAATCAATCACACACTCTAGATCCAGCCACCTCTGAAAAAGCCCCACCTATGACTGCACGAGGCTTCAGGGGGACATCTAGACACCGGCTGTATCAGTCCCCCCGCAGCAATAGTAAGAGTGGGCCTGCAGGAAAATTCTCCCTCTTCAGCAGGAACTGTGCCCTTACCAGACACCGAGTGTGTCGGCAGCCATCACGGGCTGCCCTGCCGACCTGTGGAGGTAGACTTCCGAGGTGACCAATTAGCCAGTCTTAAGGGTTTTGTTAGCACACCTGAGTGGACTGAGGCAGCCTGCCGCAGTACCAAACGTTGCTCTGCCAGCCACGCCATTGCCTTCTTTCAGCCCACCCACGCTTTTTAATGGTTGTCTTTTGTCCCTCAGTTCCCAGCTTCACATCAACATAACTACTAGTTTGTGAACGTCACCGGTCAGTTTGGAGGTCTCGCTTGTGTCTCTGTGCTTCTGAGACACCGCCCTCATGCGTGTAAATGCTGCTGGCTTTCTGGAATCTTCTTTCTCCTTTGAGTAGTTTGAAGGTTTTC
>PVJO010018349.1:0-36934 GCA_004026905.1 Hystrix cristata | reverse complement strand
GCTATCCATCAGACAAAGGTCTAACATCTAGAATATACAAAGAACTCAAAAAAATTAAACCTCCCAAATTTAAAGACCCAACCCAAAAATGGGCAACTGAAATGAATAAACATTTCTCAGATGAAGAAATAAAAATGGCAAATAAATATATGAAGAAATGTTCAACATCACTAGTCATTCGAGAGATGCAAATCAAAACGACGTTAAGATTCCACCTCACTCCAGAAAGAACCGCGTATATGGAAAAATCAACCAATAACAAATGCTGGCGGGGCTGTGGGGAAAAAGGAACCTTCCTCCACTGTTGGTGGGAATGTAGACTGGTCCAACCACTGTGGAAATCAATATGGAGATTCCTCAAAAAACTACAACTAGAGGTTCCATTTGACCCAGCTATTCTCCTACTGGGGATCTTCCCAGAAGAATTAAAATCGTCATACCACAAGGACGTATGCACCACCATGTTCATAGCAACACAATTTGTAATAGCTAAGTCTTGGAAACAACCTAAATGTCCAACAACCAACGAATGGCTAAAGAAAATGCGGTTTTTCTATACTATGAAGTACTACACTGCCATAAAAAAGGATAAACTAGAGTCATTCGTATATAAATGGATGTTCCTTGAGAACATACTTTTAAGTGAAATAAATCAGACACTCATGAGTACACATCGAATTGTTTCTCTGATATGAGAAACCGTAACTGTAAATAAGGACCAAGAGGTGTAATAGATATTATATAAAAGGAGGATGGTGTGCAGAGGAGAGGAGTACTAGAAAGAAAGAAGGGGAAAAGCAGAAAGGCAACAGGGGAAAGAGAGGGGAAAGAGAAAATATGGAAAATGATGAATGAACCTGCTGTAAATAGGGAGGGAGGGAGCAGAGGGGAGGGGCGGGGGAGGGGGGAGAACCAAAATACATCATGTATAGGTACAGAATAAATGTAATGAATGTGACCATTGTATGTAGAATGTACCAATACATGTTCTTGGTTTAAAATAAAAAAAAAATAAAAAAATTAAAAAAAAAATGGGAGGAGGAAGGGAGCGACCATTCCAGGCCACGCCCCCAGCGACCCATCTCCCTGGCGCAGGCGTCACTTCCCAGCCTTGCATTTACCTAAAAACTCATCAATAGAGTAATTCACTGATGAGTTTCACATCCCCATGGTCTAATCACCTCCCCAAAGTCCCAGCTATGAGTGTGTGAGGCTTTGGGGGGACATCCAGATATGAACCATAACACTGCCATAACAAATCTGTGCAAACTGGAGGCTAAAATAACAGAAATTTATTCTCTTACAGATCTAGAGGCCATCAACCCAAAATCAAATTGCTGTCAGGGCTACACTTCCTCTGTTAACTCTCAGGAGAATACTTCTGGGCTTCCTCCGGTCATTGGAGACCTTTGCATCCATTACTTTGTGGCAGTACAGCCCTAATAGCCTTGGTCTACACATAGTACTCTTCTCTGGGCCTCTGAGCTTCACGTTTCCCTTTCCTAACTCATAAGAACATTCAACTTTGGATATAGAGACCACCCTACGCCTAGGAAAGTCTCATCTTGGTATCCTTAATTATACCTGCAACAAGACTCTATTTTCATAAAGAGTCATATTTACATGCAGGGCTTAAAACTTGGACATATCTTTTTGGCCAACGCTGTTCAATGAACTGTAGAGGTGATCTAATCATCTAAATCAGCAACGTGAAATAAATAGGTAAGCGTGTGAGACGACTTTCTACTGCTGTGACAATACCTGAGGAAAACAACTTGAAAAGAGGAAATTTTTTTTGGCTCATGGTTTCAGTCCACGGTCACTTGGCCTTCTTGCTTAGGGTCTGTGGGAGTTTTCTCATGGTGGAAAAATGTGATGAAAGATTACTAGTCATCTTATGGTGGCTGAGAAGCAAAGAGAACAAAAAGAAGGGGGCTGACCTAAATGGCCTAACTTCTGTCCAGCAGGTGTACAGATCTGTAGGTTTTGCACCTCAACAGGCTTGCATCTAAGCCTTAACACAGGCCTGTGTGGGGCATTTAAGGTCCAAACTATAATAGGGAGTACAGAGGGACTGTCCAGCAGTGTCAAGGATCCACATGGACTTTTGGTAAGTTAAAACAAGACCAGTCCTACAGCTGTGTGATTTTCCTTAGCAACGTTCTACTACATGGATGCCAATATGAACTAGAGACATAGTTAATTTAGCAATAGTCGAGTTTGTGCCAGAAGGTATGACAAACAGACAGAATAATAAGGATATCGTAAACCTAACATGGAAGTGGCTGTGTAGTGTAGAACTATGGTGTATCACCCAAAAGTGCGAGTTCAAGAAGATAGAGATGGTTCGTTAAAAAGTATCAATGGATTAGAAGTTACTAGAAGGTTAAGAAGTCAGTGAAATGAAGGAAGTGTGAATGAACATGGGTAGAAAATATGGCTACTGGGTCTGATGCTTAAATTAAGCTTTTAAAGATTAAAGTTTCTCAACTTTAGCTACCCACGAGAATCACCAGAGATCTGAACTAATTGTCTGGGGTAGGGCCCTGGAATTGTGCTATCCCAGGGTAAGAATCACCCATCAAGAACAAATCTAGAAGGTATGTGACTGTGGGTTCATGTGCATGTGTAGAGTACAGGAAATAAAAATCTATAGAGGTGAGACAAGAGATCAGAGTCTTAAAAAATGCCCCCAGCAGTAGGAGGCAATGTGAAAACCGCAAGGGACAAAGGATGATTCAAGGGAGCAAAAGATGAAATAGGGACCTCAGGACAGCAGGTCACTTTCTAGGCTACTGGTTTTATGGCAAGTGGGACCACAAAGCCTTGCGGGAACCTTGGTGCCATTCAAGAGGGAGTAATACTCACCAGGGGATACCAAATAAATCTTACAAAGTATCATCTTAACATTGTGCTTAAAACTCTTGCACCAAAGTGTTCACCTTCCTTGAAGAGATGATGAGTTTTAAGGCAACCATAGTTTATTATTGTTAGGAAATCATTGTTTATTATTCCCAAGTGGCATATATAAGTGATTGTCTGTGGGGGGATACTTGAAAGAACAACCTGGCTTAAACCTTGAAATTATGAATAATCAACCAACTCAAGCAAATCTGCCTTGATGTCTCCTCCCCCAAGTTACCTACAACCTAAGACCATTAGGGACATTTCCTTCTGTCTTCCAGAAAGAAAGGAGAGGACTCCTGCTGGATTTTCCATTTTTATTGCCACTGCCTCCCTCTACAGCTGCCAATATCTGATGACCCCCCAAACTACAGGTATATGAGTTTATATGCATCGCACCTCAACTCTTAAGCCTCTCTACCCATTGTTTCCTCTTCCTTGATCAATCTCCAACCCACAAGATACACAAGGAGCCAGGCATGGTGACCCATGCTGGTAATTCCAGCATTATTAGAGGCTGAGGCAGGACGATCACAAATTCAGCCCCAGCCTGGGTAATTTAGCAACTTGGTGAGGCCCTGTCTCAGACAAATAAAAAATGGGCTAAGGATGTAGCTCAGTGCAAAGCCCCCCCCCAACACACACACACAGAGTCCACAAGTGTTCTGATATTGTTTCCCCTCCTGTTAGGGGTGGCTGGACTTAGTAACTTACTCCTATTGAATATTAAAAGGTAGAAGTGATGGGATATTACTGTCAAAATAGTGTTGGAAAAGATTTCCAAACCTCTTTTGCCTGTAAGTCCTGTTAATTTTTAAGCACTCCTCACAGAATACAAGGATTGGGGGGTGGGGCACTTATCTGGTATCAAAACAGACATACCTACATTCACTAATCTGAACTAGAGAAGTGTTTATCTCCAACAGACTAATTCACCATATCCTTTCTGTTTTAGAACAGTACTACTTACTTTGTCAGTTTGTTATATGTTAGTCTG
Source organism: Hystrix cristata (assembly GCA_004026905.1). Lineage (NCBI taxonomy): Eukaryota > Metazoa > Chordata > Mammalia > Rodentia > Hystricidae > Hystrix > Hystrix cristata. The sequence continues at coordinate 33,033 of PVJO010018349.1, read as the reverse complement.
ATTTTCCCAGTAAGATCTCCTTAAATGTAAAAGGATCAGTCATCAGCTACTCCAAGTCTGGGACCACCGCACCATGTATCTTTTATCCTTTATGGTCCATATAACCCAGATGTCACTTGGGAATGTATCTTCATAGAAAGACAAGACATAGAAACTATTCTGCTCCACAAAGTCCCATTGAACACTGAATATTTTATATAACATGTAATTCTATTTTATTTTAAGTACCTTTTAACAAAAAACAGCTCGATAGTCTGCGTGGATGAAATACCTCAGTGTTTTTCTCCTTCCAAAAACAACTAAATATTTTTCCATATCTCACCATAACCACACTTGAGTACATGAAGCAGAAGCAAATATACATATAATAAGCACGTATTTCAGTTCCTCATTCATGACCGCTTACTTGAGACCAAACTTCATCCAATCAAGAATTCACTCACAAACCCTCCATTCACTCACAAAACCTTTGATTTTAAGGAGCTATGACCACTCCAGTTTTTCTTAAAATAAAAAGATAGAACAATTGATCACTAATGGAGCATTAACTAATGTGGAACATTAATAGGACAAAGTTGTAACAATATTTATGTGGTGCTTCATACTTACAAAACACCTTTTCATCTCCTTTCTTCTTTGACCTCCTCAACAGATCTGGGAGCTAAATATATAGCAGATCTTTCTTTTTCTCTTTTTCAGATGAGGAAATGGAAGTTTAGTGAGGTTAAATGACTTGTCCAAACCCACATCAAGTAAGTTATGGAACCAGAAACTGAACAAGGACTTCTGAGGCTGTGATGTGAATGACTGATACCCTCATGCATTGAATCATCAGCAGGAAAGACTATCTTTTACACATGAGCAAACTCAGGTCTGATAGTTTTTGTTACATATTCTCCAGCCTTCTGAGGGACAGTTCTCATGCTTCATTTTATGTGAAAAACAAAGGAAGCGTCTCCTTCATGTGTAACAATCTGTCTCTCATCACACTCATTTGTGTTTCACATGACTGAGTTTGCAGTGTAGGGAATCATCAGAGTATTATGCCAAATGGAGAAAAATCAGATAAAACCCAGCGTTCCTGGCTGAAGCCTGTGTGATTATGAACACAATACTGTACTTACAGTAGGATGCCAGAGTGAATAGATGCCACTGGCTTTGAAAGGATGAGCATTCGTTCTGACCTAATAACAATTATCCTCCTGCAAGTGGCACATTATTATTTGACACATTAATTGTTGTGTCATTTCTTTCTGAAAGCCATGTTGGGTGTCTAACACAAACCAGAGGCTTCCTGAATTATCAACCTCAGAGTGCTGCAGCACTGGTTTACCTTTCCAAAATAAAATCAGCCTAATCTTGTCACCTGCTTTCTGTGACCACAGGCCAACTCGCTCTGCCCCGTGACCCCCAGCACTCTCTTCCTGTGCTCCAGTGTGTTTGGTAGATATCAACAATGATGCAGTTGCTCACTGATGCTGGGAAAGCTTCCCTCCTCTGAGGCAAACCACAGAGAAATCGCTTTGCAGAGTGGAACATTCTTTATGACATGGTTTCCGATAAGGAAAGTCGTGCACTATGGTGTTAGAGAAGTCTCCTTTCTCTGTGTCTATTCCACCTTGATTCCTTTCCCTTCTTTTCTGGGAAAAAAAGAAAAAAATAGGAAAACTGCATAGAGGGCTGTTTCTAGGGCACAAAGAATCATTGGCCCCTGCAAGGCCCCAGCACTGAAGCCTGGATGATCTTGTTCCACTGCTGCAGCTGCTCTTTGGCACCCTGAGCAGGCTGATGGGCCAGCGGCTCTGGGTTTGCCTCTGGGCCTGTCATCTGTCGCATTGTTAGCCCGCTGATGGGCTGTCTCTGCTTGCCCTTTAAACCTGCACTTCCCTCTCTTCCAACTTTGGCTGCCACTAGACGATGAAAATCAAGCAGCCACACAGCCCCCTTCATCAGCTTCCAGATCCCAGTGTTTGAATCAGTCTCGCAGCAGAGAACAGAACCTCCCCACTGTCTCCCCAAATACCTCGGGTATGCATATTCCACAGCAAACTACCCTTTCAAAAAATCAGAATTAGAATGCATTTGATACTGCATACTTCGCCGCTAGTTAATGCAGTGCCGCCCTGAAGACTCACCTCCCCTTTTGGTTTTAATTGGGTTCTTTTCTGTCATTTTCATTTCAGTTTGCACCTGACTCTGACATATACCGCTGCTGATTACCAAGTAAGTTGTTCAGTGAGCTAGAGGTATGATAAATTAAATATGATATGTATCACTGAATCCGTCTTTGGCTGCTTCATGGCACATGATAATTTGGGAAGGGACTATTAAAATAAAATATTAAAGAATAAGCAGAAACAGCCCACTGCTAACATGTCCAATGGCAAGAGAAAATTACAGGTTTCATTGTATATGCAGCACCATCTGCCTCTTTGCCGAGGCTGCGCCTGTGGCTCTCCCGGGGGAAATAGCTGTGGATAAGTTATTCAATTAGAACAGCATTATTGGCCAGCTACCTTGGAGAATTGGGTTGATGATGTTGTGATTATCCTGCTCTACATTCCTTCATGTCTCCGGCAGGCTGCAGTGCATGGCGACTTCCTTAAGTGTTTACTGAGCCCTACAGTAGAGGTGAACAATTGGAATGAAGAGTATCAAGGAGTCCTGAAAGAAAATCAATTTTGAATGAACTTTTCTCGCTTAGCCACAGTTCCAATATTCTGAGTCATACTGTATTTTTGTGGACTTGCATTGAATTAAGTGAAGAAATGGCAGTAGGGAGGAAAGCGAATTTCATGATATGCATTTAACCTGTGGCACGGCACAGAATAATTCTTCATGTACAATTACAAGGTAGGAAAAGACTCAGGCCTCTTCAAATATGATATTCATCTTAGGCATGGGAAAATCTCGTAGGGGCACAATGCTTCTCTAATAGAGACTTCAGCTGTTCTTCCAAAATACTGGAGTCATACAAAGTGAGAACTATTTATGTCACTCTCCCAAAAGATAAGATCTCTTTATAGATCATGCCATTCAACCAACAACTTCCTAAATGTAAGCTTCTTGGGAATATTCATTATTGTGTATCAGATTGGTGACTTGTAATAAGAAGACATAATGGTATTTCTCTTGCCTCATCAAAAAAAAATATATAATATTTTCAAATGTTTTAAAAATGACAGGTGCTTATTGAAGAAAGTTGGGCATACAGAAAAATAACAAAAATTAAAATCCAAGATTATTCATTTTCACATCCTTCATAAAAATGTATATCAACATACATCCTCCTGTGTCAAATATTTTGTGGGTATTTACTTGTATTCTGGGGGCACTTCTGGAAATGTTCCATCTTTGTTAATTGAGTAAGGAACTCAGACATGCGTATTATTGTTGGTTCAAATACTGATGGCCCTGGAAGGTAGCTGTCTATATTTCATCTTTCATAAATTATAAGAACTATGTCCAGATTCAGTATATAATGCTAGTATGTCAAGTTATTCAATTTTAATAGCTTCTTATATATTAAGACATTAGTCCTTTATTGCAAAAAATATTTTTACCCAGTGTGTCATCAGTTTTCACTTAGTTCATGACATATGTGATACCCAAAATGTTATTGCATTTTGTGCAGGTGGTCAGATATATTCTTCGCCTGTGTTTTTTTTTTCCCAATACATTACATTTGGAAACTTCTTTTTTCACTTGACATATGTTAAATATTTATTATATTTTGTTGTCCAATACATGTTCTTGGTAAAAATAATAAAAAAATTTTTAAAAAAAGTTGAAATTTGTTTTAACTATTTAATCCATTAGATATTTATGCTAGTCCTAGCTATCCCTGAGGATGAGTCCTAGGACTCTCTATGCATTCCAAAATCCTTAGATCTGCAAGACTCTTATATAAAATGACATATGTAGTATTTGCATGTAACCTACAAACATTATCCTATATACTTTAAATCATCTTTAGATTACTCATAATACCTAGTATGAATAGTTGTAATATTTATTGTGGGAGTAGTGACAAGGAAAGGGTAAGGCTCTCCCAGAATTGTTCTGTCAATTATGTGTGCTCTGCCATGGTCCTTTGCAATACTCACTAGTTTCTAAAACTTTAATACTACATTCTAAATTCTAAAGTATTATTATTAGTCTATATCATCTGTGTCTATTGATTTTCATGGTAAGTTTTTTTTGAGATGTTGGTGCACAAACCGAGGGCCTTGCACATATCAACAAGCATTTACTACTGAGGTATGCCCTCAGTTCTAGTCAATTCATTCTCACATTAGTATCTTACTATTTTATGTTCCAGAATTACATAGTAGTTTCTAATATCTGCTAGGGCAAGCATCCCTCCTCGCTCCATTTATGAAACAGTTTTCCAAGAATTATTTATTCTTATCTGTTTATTTTTCCAGTAGTGAATCTGAAATTTTATTTGAATAACATTAGATGTATGTACTACATTAAAATAATGAATGTACTTCAGATATGCAAAATTTCATCTCCTGATATGGAAATTCAGCATTTTAAAGGTTTCTTTCATATTATTTATGAAATATTATCTTTCCTTCATAATTTTCATATTTTTGCTAAGTATTTTCTTTTTGTTGTGTTTTGATTTTTATATTTTCATCATACTTTTTAGTTCCTACTTTATAAGACACAGGAAAACAAAACATAATGTTTTGCACTTGTTCCTGAGTCGACATATTAAACTCAATGATTTTAAATGATCTAATTTTTTCTGGGTTCAATAAGTACATATAACTTATTAGTAATGATGCTTTGTCTCTTTTCTATCAGTGTTCAACTAATTTCCACCTCCTCTTTCACTGTATTCTTGGAAATTGAATGGCAACATGAATGTCATAATTCTATGGACAAGGATTATTGCCTTATTAAAGATTTTAATGAAATGTTTCTAATATTTTAAATCAATTACAATATAAATTTCAGATCACAATTTTTATCAGGCTGAGTTATCTATTTATATCTAGTTTTACCAAAAAGGAAAAGAAATTAGGAAGAGCTGTTGAATTTTATCAAAGATTCATGTGCTTTAATTGATGTGTGTGTTTTGGTTTGCTTTGTATGAATTTCATTCATGAGCGGTGGTGTGTCAAGGGCAGGCAGAGGGAGATGTCTGCTGTGGATACAAGCAATTGTTTAGACCAATAAAATTGTATTGTGGAATATTTTATCACAGACATGTTAGACTTGTTGCTGCATGACTATAATAAAACAGAGGGATTTTTATTTAATTTACTATTGCTTTTAAATTCTGAATAAGGACAATTTACCTTTTTGACTTGTATCCACAACTGATGGATCCCACCAGGCTGCCTTTGGTGAGCCATGGACTATTATAACCTGCAATGTAATAGATTTCCCTCAAAAAATATCTTTACATTCTTGGTGCCAGCCTTTGAAAACTGTTTCAGAGAACCGCTTTGTGTATGATCTGTGAAGAATTCAATTTGTTGGTCTTTTATTGAAGATTATTGCTTTTATACTTACATTAAGAATTAGGGTTGAATTTGAGAGGAAATGGGCAAATATATTACACTTAGATCTATCAGGAATGTCTTAACTACATAAAATAATTAGGTAATTATCCTTCCATTGATTTTTCAATATTGATTTAAAAGTATATATTTATTCTACATTTCATTAACTTAAAGTACAGATGGTAGAAAGAGAATTACTTGAAACTTTTAAGAACCTTATCTATAAAATTATGTGAATACTTACTTTAAATCGTCTATTTTAAAATTGGGATTTTATTTACTAATGCAAATATAAATATTTCATTGATATTTTTAAAAATATTAACAAAGACTTTTATAATTTATTTTCTGTTAATCTGTCTTACCATTTCTTATCACATGTATCTGGATGATTTCTAATGCTTCCAAATTTCATTTTTCATGATTTTGTATGTACCCTTTAAACTATCAGAATTTATCATTTTTTCTGCTTTTCTGTATCCTTATCCACTGAAGTGTGTTATTATCTTTATGACTCCTATTTTGTTCTTTTTCATTTCTTTGTCTAATATTCCACTTAATATATTTTCATCCTGTTTTTCATTTATGAAACATTAGGAATATATTGAATGGTTAATGGATACTGGTATCTTTTTTTGTATTCTGTGTCATCTGAAATTATTTTAGGTTTTCTTTTGATGCAGTAACTACATATATTTTCTTTTTTAAATTTATTATTACGGTTTTTATTGTGGTTATTGACTGTGAACTGTTCAAATTTTGTTTTGGGATAAAGATATTCTTGAGGCCTAGGTAATGGTCTTCTGTTTCTAATGGTCAAAAAGAAATTTTGTCAAAAATACATGTTTTATTAAAAATCATGTTCTTTATCCAAAGATCTCTGACAAAAACAAAAACTAAGGCAAGATCCATCGTAGCCTACTAGGTGGTGGCAGTAAGGGAGCCTCCAATATGTGTACTGGAGGGAAATGGGTACATTGAGGAGGGGGCAATACAGAAAGCCAAATATATACAGAAAGGCAAACAAGAAGAGAATCACTGGACCAAAATGCAGTATCAGCGGGTTTGGAAAAGGAAGATGGACTGCCACAGCCCTTATACCCCAGGTTCAGCATGTGTGCCATCTTGGGAGAAGATCAGACCCCTGAGGGAGGGAGCTAGGCCAGTGGCGGCAGGGCACTGGAACAGGCTCCCAATTCTCCCACCCTCCCCAATGGAAGGACGCAGCAAGTGAGATATTTAAAACCGGGACATTAGAGAAACTGTTAACCTGTAAGTGTGTATGACAGGGTACCAGTGGGCCCTTAGAGAAGTTGAAAACAAGTGCAGGATCCTGATTAGGGACCTGGATCTGAGCACTGAGAAAACCGCGGCTTGGGGCTGTGTAAGTAGGCAGTATCCACAAGTGGTGGTACCCTGGGAAGAGAAGAGACAGGATTACCCCAGAAATAAACACTAGCCCATTCCTTCCCCTAAATGCCAGTAGTGCCCTGCCTGTGAGACATCCTGTATACTGGCTCCTGCCTGGTGTCAATCACCTACACAGGGGCTCCGGAGCACAGGGAACCTGAGGGCTTCACCCAGTTTGTGGGCTAAGTGATGCTTTGGGGAGAATGAACAAGAAAGACCACAGGTGGAGAGACAGAGTGGCACCCTGGCCAGAGGGTTTCTAAGCATGTGCTGGGTAGGAGGCTTGTAGAGGGAAACCGATGAGGCAGTCACAGGATTTGCCATGCACAGAAAGGAGTGGGGATTGAAGGGGCCCTACAGAAGTCGTCGGAGGACTGGGTGCTGGGCCAATTACACTGCACCTTCACCTTGCCAAATCGACTGAGGTGGCTGAATCCTGGGACAGAGACAGAGGCCTAGAGTTACCCAGAGAACAGTTTGCAGCTGAGAGCTGTCCAGAGTGACAGGCCACCTAGCTCACAGGCAAGCAATTGAACAAATCATGGGGTGGTGAGGCAGCTCAGAGACTAGCAGTTGAACTCAGACTGCAATATAAACCAGACTGGGAGAAGGCTGGGATTCTGATTTGATTTTGTGTTTTGGCAACTGCATGAGTTTTTCCTTTGGTTGCTGTTTCTTTCTTTCTTCTCTGTTCCTCTCATTCTTATGCCTTTATATTTCCTCTCTTCTTTTCCTCCTTTCATCTGGCACATATGTGTGTGTGTGTGTGTGTATGTGCAAAGGAGAATAAAAATTAACCTGTCCATTAATTTAAATAATATCTTTTATGGGCAATTCTCACCAAAATCGTGCATAAAGAATCCAAGCATAAGCTAACTACCAATATATTAACAGACTTTAACATTTTCAGAGATTCCCCCCAAACTCTAGTTATACGTCCCTCCATCTGTGTCCCGGCTTCCACTTGCACACATAGCCTTGCAAACCCACTCAACACGAGCACTTTACTCCAGCTGTAAAAATAATTTCAATAACTTCAATATCCTGATTGTTTTCCATCCATTAATACTCTTCATTCTTTTTCTTTTTACTGTTTTATCCCCTTCCTTTATCTATTCCTTTTTCCTTCTGCACTTCCTCCACATCCAAATCTACCTGCTAGTAGCAGTATAGTACAGTCTGTATGGGACAAAAATAAAAAGGTAAAACAACTTTAAAAGTACATGACTGATCTGTTGGCATTGATATGATTTGTAGTGATGTTGTCCTTGTGACACCATGTTCAATCCCATTAAACTGAGTAGGTCAAACAGGTATATAAACACCAAAATGCAAACAAAGCCAAGATTGCATCACTGGAAAGCAGACCTTAAGTAAAAAGATATCCGAACTAGCAACAAAGTCATTCTACTTTAATTGATTCTCCACCCTCATCAAAAAAAGAAGAGAAACATGAGAAAACAAGGCAGCAAAATGTCTCCAAAAACTGCTAGAATCTCCAAAGCTGATTCAAGGGGCACAGATAAGGAGCAAATAAAAAGACCAAATGATTGAATTATATGAAGTGATAAAAGAAGAAAAAGCAAAACAGAACCTCCAGGAGCTTGGGAACCTCAAAAAAGATATAACTAAACAGATAATGGACTTACTAAACAAAATGATCAATGAGCTCAAAGAAGACACAAATAAAAAGGCAGCTGAACTAACAAAAATGACACAAAATGTGGGGAATAATTTAGCAAAGAATTAGAATCCATGAAATGTACCAAATAGAAGCAGAAGAAATAAAATATTCTATTGAAAATCCGGGGAGCTGAAGTGAGCAAGAGAGAGTCAGAACTAGAAGACAGGGCTGAGAACTGTGACCTTACACACGGAGTTACAATACAAACAAGAGCAGAGGAAATGTTTCTGTCCGTTGTTAAATGATGCAAAAAAGACTAATCTAAGATTAATTGGAGTTAGCAAAAAGTCAAAAGATGGCAAGAAAGCAAGCACAGTGGCACGTACTTTAAGCTCAGCACTCAGGAAGCTGAGGTAGGAGAATTGCTGGGAATTCAAGGCCAGTGTGGCGTATAGAGGGAGACCCTGTCTCAAAGAAACAAAACAAAAAACAAACAAACAAAAAGATGGCAAGAATGGCATGAAAAACCTATTTACAGAAATCATAGTGGAAAATGTTCCAAGTACAGGGAACAAATTCAACATAGAGGCATAGAAACCCAAAGGTAAATGAGGCATAGAACCCCAAAGAGCCGTGACTGGAAAAGAACTTCTCTAAAACAAAACAAAGCAAAACAAAACCAGAAGTCTAACGGAAGGATAGACTCTTAAAAGCTACTACAAGAAAAGACTGAGATCAATGCAATTAAAAATGAAAAGGGTGATGTCACAACTGACCCTGCAGAAATCCAGAAGATCCTCACTACCAGGCTCATTCAGCCATGTGATCTTTGACAAGCGGGCTAAATATATGCACTGGAGGAAAGATTGCCTCTGTAATAAATAGTACGGGGAAAACTGGTTATCACAGGCAGAAGAGTGAATCTGGACCCGTGTATCTCACTACATACTAAAATAAAACCAACATGGATAGAAGACCTAAATATTAAAACAGAAACACTTAATCTGCTGGAAGATAACTGGTAAAATGCCTTGCAGACATAGGCAAAGATAAAGACTTTTTGGACAGAGCACCAACTGCACAGGAAATAACCAAAAATCAGTAAATGGAATATAGCTTCTGTGCAGCAAAGGAAACAATCAATAGAGTGAAGAGACAACCTAAAGGGTGGGAAAAATTTTGCCAGCTACCTCTTGAACAGAGGACCACTATCTAGAATATATAAAGAATTTAGAAAAATTAGACTCCCTGAAATAAAAATACCCAATAAAAGGGAGAAATACACCATAGACACTTCTCAGAAGTACAAATGGCTAATAAATGAATAAAGAAATGTTTGACATCTTCGGCCATGAGAGAAATGGAATTAAAAGAACACTGAGATTCCATCTTACTCCAGAAAGAGTGGTTATCATTGAAAAATCAAATAATAACGTGTTTGTGAGGCTGCAGGGAAAAAGGAGCGCTTCTACATTGTTAGTGGGGATGTAATCTATTACAACTACTATGGAAATAGGTATGGAGTTTGCACAAAAACTAAGAATAGAAATTTGATTCAGTCAACCTATTCTCCTTCGCAACCTAAAAGAGTTAAACACATCATATTATAGTGATACGTGCATACCCATATTTATAGATGCACAACTCATAATAACTATATCTTCAAACCTGTGCATCCATGAACAGAAGAATGGATAAAGAAAATGTGGTATGTACACACAATGGAGAACTACTTGGCTTTTAACAAGGATAAATTTGAGTCATTTGTAGGAAAATGGATGCATCTTGAGACCATAATATTAAGTGAAATAAAACAGATACATGGCTTAAATGTCATATGGTTTTTCTTGTAGGAGAAACTCAAAGTATAAATAATTTAAGAGCAAACTAAAAGGTAGATAATAAAAAATAGGGAGATAGATCTTTTGCAGGTGGGAAGGGGATCTAGAGATGGAGGGAGGGGAAGGAGAATTAAAACAAATTAAGATGTGTACATGTAGCAACTCCACATGATGCACTTAATCATTATGTACAGCAACCATGTACTAATAAAAATATAATATACTATAATATAATAATGAAGCAAAAACTCAATTTTGAATGAAAATTATTATTTGAGACCCTGGCGTGGTTCAGTCAAAATGTGCCTTTTTCCAATAATTTTCTAATAACTTAGTTGGTTCCATATCACCTTTTAAATTTGAACCCAATATAGAAAGATGTCAATATAAATGCCATGTATACACTGTCTTGTGACCATGAACAAGTCATTTAAATTCTCAGTTTCCCTGTCAGTAAAATTACAACAAGGGCTGGGGATTTAGCTCAGTGGTTAAAGTGCTTGCCTTGCAAGCACAAGGACCCGAGTTCGATCCCCAGCACCAAAAAAAAACCAAAAACAAAAACAAAACAAAAAAAAACCCCTGATATAAATAGGGAGGGAGGGAGGAGAGGGGAGGGGCGGGGGAGAGGGGGAGAACCAAGATGCACCATGTATAGGTACAGAATAAATGTAATGAATGTGACCAATGTATGTAGAATGTACCAATACATGCTCTTGGTTTAAAAAAAAAAATTACAACAATAATAATACCTACTTCAAGGAGTCTTGTGAGATTTAAATGAGTTAATGAAGGTCAAGTAACAAATCTGCCAATAATTAGCACTAAACAAATGTTGATTCTTCCTATTTACATTACTTGGGGGAAGGGTTTCTTTTAATTATGTATTTGGGAGATTCTGCTGATTCTTTGCTGTGTCATGGGCACACTTCCTTTTCTCCCTCAGCTCCAAGAATTGTCACTTCTAGTCTGTCTTGCACAATAGCAGTGGAGGGAATTTTAAACTGTCCCATTCTTTTGCCAGAAAGAATAACTGCTGTTCCTATAGCAGTTGTAAGCTGAAATTATATCTCCCAGTTCCTCAAAACATGGATTCTTCAACACTTTATCAGCAAAAGTATAAGAAAAGCAGCCGAGGAATTTTCCTCTTTGATCGCTGCACAAATCCAATCACGAGCTCAATCATGAGCTCCTTAGTATGTAGTTCTACTCTGTTGCAATTATAGATATTGTTCCAGCTATTTTTTGCATCGAAATTAGACAAAAAGCACTGAATTTTTGCTAAAGCTTCACATTGACCTGTTGGCCAATAAATAAATAAATCACTAAATAACAACTAAACCATTATGAAACATTTTAATTGACTATTTGGGAAATGTGCACTGTAGCACAAACTTGTGTACATATTAATTATTTGGTGATGCTTCTTGATGTTTTGATTTTAATTTGTGAAAGAAACAGAAAATTTCTATGAATTTTAGAAAATTACAGTAATCATATTCTTTATTTTTGCTTAGACCTAAGTATAAAATAGTTGCATTATGAACTATTTTATTTATTTATTTATTTTTTGTCAAAGTGTTTACAGGGCAATTACCTTTAAAAAGCCTGGTCTTTTTCAATAAAATACCCAGCCATTGACAACATATCTGTTGGATGTTCTTTGCCATTCATTGTCTACAGAGATAGTTCTGTTAATAATATCTCTATGTAAACATGCTAGTGAGCAGGAAAGGTAAATATACGACAGTAACTCAACAGGCAGCATAGTCTCAATCTGAAAAGCAAATAGTATGAGTGTACTTAAAGGAATCTTTGTGAGATTACAAAATATGTACAAGTTTGCAAGATAGAAATGAAATAGATCATTAGAGATATCACATTTAACCTTCTTTAACTATCTGATAAACTATTCTAAAAATACTTCACATAACCAAAAAGGTAAAATGAATCTTTAAAACAGGAGATTTTTTTAGAGATAGGCTGCTTTTTCAACTTCCTGACATTGACAGTGATAGCCTGGGTGTTAGGTTGCAGGGAGATAAGCTCCAGGTTCTTGTGTACAACAAAGAACTGGACATTATATGCACTGCAGTAAGGAAAAAGCAGCGAAGTTCAATGAAGTTTAACCGAGGAAGGTACACTTAGCGTGAACAGGTTCATGCTAGTAGAAAAGGAAAACAGCACGAGTGAAGAAAAAATAGACATAGGAAATAAAATGGGATGGACACTAAATAAATTGTGCTTAAGAATTTGAAATGGGTACCCTGCCTAGGATGCCTCCTGTTGGATCTTTTAGGGCAAGATTAACAATATGATTGATATGGCACAGAGTCATCTTAGTTCTATCTACTGTGCATGTCCTTTTCCATAATTCACTTGATTAAAACTGGGTGCTTGAGATGCTACTCATATATGTGGACCTTTAGCAAGCTCTGAGTGAAGAAAGGTCATTGTAGGTCCTGCCAACAGAACTAACATGGGTGCGCCCTGTAATGGAATTTTAGGAATTTCCAGGAGTCTTTGTTATTTTTAGTTTCTGTTTTTAGGTAGTGGGTCTTCATACAAAAGTCAAGGGGGTTTGCCCTGGGGCGTTGCTGAGGTCCAGGTGAGCAGAAGCTGGATGGGCCCACAGCGCTATCTGTATTCACAGTGTAAGTGATCCCTCAGCTCAGATGAATTTGTCACGGAAGGCAGTCCCTGAAGCCAAGACCAGGAAGTTAACCCACGCAAAATGTGGAATGTTTGGACGTTTGCTGGCACCTGTAGTGCCAAAACAATTTTTAGGACAGATCAATAAAAGGCATGGGAAAGGTTTATCTGGTGGAAATTTTAGTACACACTGAAGAGTGGTGTGTGGGCCCCAGGGCAGGGGGTTTGGGGGATGCTACATATTGGAACTGGGACTATTTATGTGCTTCGGGCAGTGGAAAATTGTGGACTTTGACAATCTGTGGTCTCTGTCTTGGTTTAGTGGGTGGAAACAGATGGCCCACCCACAGAAAGATAATGTTCCATTCATAGGAGAAATCTCACTGTATAGGTGAAAATGCGGTCTATTATGTTTTGGAAGAAGAGAAAGAGGAAAAAAATTAAACTGTGTTTGTGTCTTAAAGCTGTAATTTTGAATTTTAAATTAGGATTTTTTTCTCCTTTTTAACCTATATTTATTTTTTCTTTGCTACCCCATCTCTCACTCATCCCCAAGACTTTGATCTCTTATTTTTAATGGGTGTAGAAGGGGTGAAGGTCTGTCTCTTATGACGGCTTCAGGCTGAGGAGGGGCACTGATTTTGGCTGGCTGGGGATTAAAAGTCTCACCTTGATTGATTTAAAGGAGACAGGATGATGGGTTTTGTTGTTTGATGAAACATCACCTCTTGATAGTTTGGAAAGAGGATACGGACAGCAGCAAGTTATTGATGTTTAAGCTTCATTTTATAAACATGTTAAACAAGCAGAAACTAAAAGTAGAATATTAATGAACAGTGGCTCCAAAAGTGGTAGAAGTTAGTAGCATTTGGCATAAGCCTTTTATCTTGAATGCTAACCTCTATTTATTTTGAAGTGCTTATCCAAATATATTAGGTAGAGTTTAAGAACAAGTGGACACTTCTCTGTTTAAAAAAAAATCTAATGTTTTTGTATTTTAACTTATAGCAATGGCAAAGGAATATACTAAATAAGGGTATCTTTTTTTTAACTTTGGGCTGTTACTTTTTTATTATACGGCTCTGTTTTGCAGAACTGAAGACCTTTGCAATGATTGGCTCTAGTTATTATAAACATAGAAAGTTTGAAGTAGATAGCAGAAAGTTTATACCACAAAAGTAATTATGATTAATAGGAAAAATATTTATATTACCATTTTTATTTCATAGGCACACTTATATAAGAAGCCAAATCTTTGAGAGTTACTTGAAAGTAGGCTCAAATAACACAATGGGAATATATTAAGAGAGGCTGAAGACCACATTTTGGAATAGCTAGTAAGACTAGTAATTAAACTTTTCATGGCTCTAAGTTAAAGGTGTAGCTGGAGACTGTCAACAGGGGCTGGTATAGTAGTTGGAGCCAATTTTTATATCTAGCCTACCTTTTAATTTAATATTGCTCTCTCTCTGTTACTCATATAAATTTTATATGTTTATGTTAACTAGAGCCAATCATTACATTAATGTTACACTTTTTTGCTGGGTGCTTAAGACCAAGTCAAAATCAGACCTGTGTTAATTAAAATTAATTTTTATATCCATATATATACACACACACGTACACACACACATTTATCAAAGTCAGTTAAGGCTCCTCTGGGATTATTTTTGGGACCACAGGCAGAGCCTCTTAGCTTCTCTAGTTTTTCTATTGGTTGTGCCACTTGCCAAGACAGGTCATGGTCTTTGCTCGACCCTATTGAGACAGGAGACTACGATTGGCAAAGCTGAGTGGGAAAGTAGATGCTACCTGTTAATCACAAAATCCTAGGACACATTCACAGAACAGTTTCCAAAGCCTTGCACATTGACTTCTAGCAAGAAATTGATCAAACGGGAAATGAACCAAGAGATGGAAGGAGGGAGAGGAGCAGAAAGAAAAGAAAGAGAATCAAGATGTGTTATGTACATGTACCAAACTCCCAAGTGGAATATAATCAATATGTACTGCAGATATGTACTAATGAAAGCAAAATTTAAAAACAGATTATGAAGAAAAGAATAAGGGGTAAAATCATTTAATGACAGACTATACAAAATGTTTGTGAGTATTAATATTACAAAAATATTTAACAGGAAATATATATTTATACATATACATACACACAATCTAGAAATATCCTTTTTAAAAAGATATATAGGTATATATCTATCAGTGTGTATAGATCTATAATTGAAATGAAATTTTAGGTTATTTTAGAAGGAAATAATCACACACCTTGAAGAGACTGGCTCAGGAGAGTATTTTCTGTTTGTGTTCAGGACTAACCAAAACATACTAAACAAATACAAATAAGAAGCAGGATCACAGTCTTAATTTCAGGACAAAATAAATGCACAAATTGACATAAAGCTGCTTCATGATGTCAAAGACTAGAACTGAGATAATTCTCACCTGATATGTATGCGTCTAGTACCACAGCAGCATTTTCATAAGGAGGAAAATACAGAAAATACAAGAGATGTCAGAATACAGCGAAAAAGGGCAATGAAATGGACTAATCGTACAATACAGTAAAACATACTGTATTCGTAACAATATGGTACCACTGAAGATATCTATCCAAGAGAATTAGAAGAGAAAATTTAGAATTAGGCTCAAGCATAAATAAATGTAGTATACAATAAAGGCTATAATTGAATTTAGTGGCTGAAAATGATATTTTTAAACTGGTCAAAAACATACGGCGGGGGTTGGGGACCTAGTTCAAGTGGTAGAGGGCTTTCCTAGCACATGCGAGGCCCTGAGTTTGATCCCCAGCACTGCCACCCCCCCAAAAAAAAACCTGGATAAATTTCAAAGAAATCAGAGATTTAATTGTAAAATGAAGCTATGCAAGTAATAGAAGGAAATCTGGGTGAATTTCTTTATTTTCTTAGTGGGCAAGAGTTTCAGAATTTCACACGAAGCCCAGAGATAATTAAAAAATAAGTTTGATTAATGGAATTTTTAAGAATAATAATATTCTTTGAAAACTATTTGTAACTTATATCACCTATGAATTGTTAAAATTGTTAGTACATAAGGAGTTTCCAAACATAACAGAAATCACCAAGAACTCTACAGAAAACTGAGCTACAGATATGAACAAGCAGTTCACTGTTAAATAAACACAACTGGACCTTAACTATTCAAAATATGCTCACCTTTGTGTATAAAAATGTGGATTAAAGTTACACTGAGATACTATTTTCCCATGTTTTATTGGAAAACATCCTCAAATTGGACAATATATTTTGTTGAAAGCTGTGAGTAGACTAACGTTTAATATACTGCTGATGGGAATGTAAAAAGATGCATAACATGTGAAGGGAAATTTGACAATATCCATGAAGATTGCATATGCATTTACCCTTTGACTCCTCTCCCCAAATTTTTACTGCTAGGAATTTATCTCAAAATACATGGCAAACTTTCAAAAACTAATATATACAAGTTACACATGCACCACATACATTTATAGGTCTCAGATTATCTGTGAAAGCAGAAGACTTCAACTAAACATGTGTCAATAGAAAAGTAGTTGAATAATTTCATATACATTTGAACAAGAAGAATCATGTGGTGTGAAAAAGAATTAGGTCTATTTATACAATCATGCACTTCTACGAAATAACGGCCGGTTATAGCATTAAGTGAGAAATAAAGTAGAGAAGAGTACACCAGCATTTATGCACTCATCTAATGAAGAAAGAGATCTATGCACATATGCACAGTGATATATGCATGTTTCTATGCTCATAGTTTTGTTGTTGTTGTTTTGGGGTTTTGTTTTGTTTTATTTTGCTTTGCATTATTGGTGATTGAACCCAGGGCTTTCACATTGAGCTACTTCCCCAGCCATTTATTTATTTTTGTATTCATTTATTTATTTATGAGGTAAGTTCTCACTGAGTTGCTAAATTACCCAGGCTGGGCTCCAGTGTGTGATCCTCCTGCCTCAGCTGCCCAGAAAGCTGGAATTATAAGTATTCATCACCATGACTGGCACATAGTTGTACTTTAATAAAGCTGTTAATCTGTGTTTGTGATAATGAACTTGATAAAGCCTTAAAAATAAATAAACAAATCTGATGCTGGCCAAAAACAAGTTTAAAAAAATGGAGGTAGAGGGGAAGGGGAAATAAAAGGAATTGAGATGTGTTATATACATATAGCAATTCTCCACAATTAATGTAATTATTTGGTACTACAAACATGTATTAATAACAATTTTTAATTTAAAAAAACCATAACATTTTTTAAAAAGTTAATATTTCTAGGATTGAATAAAAACTACAACTATGGAAACATTATTTGATTATGATATTTGCTGAAACTCTATATAAATGTGAATATAAATATATGTGTTCAATTTATTTTAATGCCTTAACAGAGGAAACTCTCTACATCCATTGAACTAACACATTCAAGTCGATGAGTTCTCTCTATGTGGTAACTTGAATAGAATGGCCATTTGAAGAAATACTTGTATAAGGATCATCTGTAATGATTTCACGATGAATATTAAAAGCTCACTCATAGAATCTGAGTTTGGTCTAGTATCTTTGGGAAATGGTGCATCAACACTTGAGAAAGAAACAGAAGTTCTAAAGATTTTCCAGAAGTCCTAAAGATTTTCAGAATGACCAAGCATCGAGGTATAGCATGAGGCTAACTGAGTGAAACTCTAGGCTTGGTTGCCAAACTTCAAGCAGAATATTTCTACTTCATTGTATATTTTGGGATTTGATATAAGATTTTCTTTGTGAATCAGGATCTACAGTTCATAAAACAAATTGAGGACTTATGACGTAGAGAAGAGATAATTTTTTTATTAGAATTATCTCCTATATTAAATCTATGTAAGCTATTCTATATTTTAATTACTATAGACGTGTGGATTGCAATGAAACATAAATATAAGTCAAGCTGTTGGAAATACTAAAGAATTCCAAGATCAAGAACAAAAGGAGAAAATACAAATGTCATTTCCAAATGTCACCCTAGTGGTTGGTGCACATAAAAATGGTCTCTAGTCTTCCACAAAGTCAAAAGCCAGGTAAGTTGTATAGCTCTTATTTTCAGAAAGACAGGAGAAAAATAATTCATTAAGGGTACAAAGTATTTAATGATAATATATTCAGAAAGAAATGAATATAAAATTATTTGGAAAATAAACAGTGAGTATATTAGAATACCTTCAGCAACACCTTGCAGAAAACCAACTCAAGCTAGCTTAAGCAATAAGGGTACCCTTGGGAAAAAAAAAGAGGCAGACACTTCTGGAAGACTAGAATATGTGTCTCTCCATGTCGCAGCCCAAATTGGGATATTTTCTCCTCCATGGAGGAAGGGAGGCTCTGTTATTCTAACATCTGTAATGGATACTATAACAAAACTGACTTCTGTTAAACAAAGAATGAAGGATGGACACTGTCATAGGCAAACCCCAGTGACCATTACAATCGTTTAGTTAAAAAAAAAGTCTTCACCATAACTTTACTACAATCACCAAGGTGGGTTTTGTGTGGCTATGTCTTGCTTATCTTTGTTAGAAGTCAGGGCCTCAAATAAAAGGACATCCCAGCTAAGGTCAATGAGATTTAAATATACAGCTTGGTTATTCAGCTTTATCTAAGTGAAATTGAACTGAGAATTCCTAAATAAATCAATTGAAAGTATTCCCCTTTGACTCAAGTTCAATTTCAGATCAGTGAATGATTAGACTTCTGGAATATAAATTCAAGAAGTTAGGAATCAAAAGCTAGGAGAGGCAGAAGAAGCCAATCTGTTGGAAGAGCCACCAACAAAATGGGTAAGACAGCAGAGTTTTTCTGTTACAGTGTATGGTCCTAACTAAATAGCACTTGCTGATTGTATTAATAAGCACTTATTCTAGGGACAAGAATGCAAATTAGGTTACTTCTACAATAAGAAATTTGGATTTTATGATGGTTAGATCTACAAGCATGAAACCTAGGCAAAAAGTTTGTGGCATTCAATTGATTAAGAGATTTTCTCACCAAGAGAAAGCCCACCTTCCCTCTGTACAGAAGTGGGCTGTTAGGAATTGTAGGCAAAATCAGTTTTTACCTAAATATGCCTTTTTGATTTGAGCTCTTGGGCAAAATGCTTGACAAAAATCACGAACTACCAGGCTAGGGAAGAGGACAGTATTTTTTTTCTTGGATCATTTGCACAGGATGTGCTACCATAGTAGTGCCAAAGCCATAGGGTAATCTCAGCAGCACCCTTGTGAAAGGTGCATCTAAACATGAAAATTGAAAGAAGGATAGCTTGTTGCCTTGACATAGCTACCATTTTAGTAACCAAATAAATTTTCTAAGTATGTAGAGTTGTTTTAAAGTGACCCGTGCAACATTAGGGCATGTCTGTCAGTCTGCGTCTTACAGTTATACCGAGCACTTCTCCTCTGAAAGCAGCTAGATGCTGGAATCATTTGTCTCTTAAGGCCACTCTTGCTTTATGCTATTAAAGCTGTCATCACTTACTAGAAGGACCTTTACATAAAGTTTATCTGAAAAAGGAAGCAGATCATTACAGTATAATTTTTTTAAAGAATGAAAAGAAATTGAATCAATGCTTAAAATTATTTTAGAATAACTAAGAATCTGTGTTAACCTCCTGCGTCTTGGCCCATAGCCATTTTCCTGTCCACAGAAGCTATGACAAATGAAGCGTTAATGAAAGCTACCAAGAGACATATATTGTTGAATTGTTCAGGACTGTATTCGGCCGCATATTACAGAAATCTGACAATGGTCCAATCAAATAAAGATTTTCTTAATAATTTCATACAACAAGGAATAAAGTTGAAAGCCACTCAGAGCTGATGCACAGGGAACCAAGCCACTTCTGTAGAGAAGACAGAAAGGCTGTAATACAGAAGACAGAAGACATGGAGTAGTAAAAAATGTACAGCAATTTATTGTGTGTGTGTGTATATATGCATTCCATCACACAACAATACCTACAAACTAAATAACCAGAAAGTCCCATTTTTAAAAAATTTCTATTTACATCATATTGGTTCTATCTGGAAAACATAACTTCCCTCTTCAAGGGAATCTGAGGAAAATATTTTAAATACAATGCACTGCTTTATTCCAAATAGCAGAGTTCTAGTAATAAGAAGTAAGAGGGAAATGGGTGTTAGGTGGGCAATTAGGAATATCTACCCCATTTGTTCTCACAAGATTCCTCTAGACTATTAAAAATGGTGAAACTATTCAAATTCTAGAAAAAAATGGATCCAAAACCTATTTGGTTATGACATCTGTGGTGGACTGATAGGGGCAACATGAGCAGGCACGCCCAGCTGGATTGAGTTGGTGTGGTTTTGGGCATAGAAGATCCACCTGAGGATTATTCCTGACACAACATAAAGAAGAACGGGAGCAGAAGATAGGAACTGACTGTTTCCCAGGAGAAGCTCTGTTGTGTCTAGTTCTCCCAAAGGGGACTTGACTGTTCTCATCAAAGAAGGCGCTCAGGGCATTGGTGTCATGGAGGATGGCTGCCATTCACTTTAGAAGAGCTCTGGTCATCATCTCTGCTGTGAGCCTTGCATCCTGGTTTCAGTAAAGATTTCTTCAGCCATCCTCTGCAGACACGGATGCACATGGGACAGTGCCTTCGGCTCCACTCTTGATTGGATCTTTTGGGCCTCCAGCACCTAGACAGACATTCAACACTCTTCCTGCATTTGGCTTATGGGTGAATGTTGTAACTTCTAAACGTCCTGTATTAAATCTGCTCTCTTGCAAACCACTGGCTCTAGAAAGGTAGCTAATACAACAGCATATGTTGGAGTAAAATGACATGTATTTATTCACTCAAAAATCATTATTTTATGCAAATTCTAACTAGATACTGTGTGATGTTCAGGACATAAACGAGGCACAAAGCTGCCCTCCAGGAGCCTAACCAACTGTGTGAGATTAAAAAACCAAAAACAAAAAAACAAAAAACAGATAAACGGCAACAGAAGTCCATCTACAATGGCCAATAGCAGCAGCAGAAAAAGTGATGAATTATACCTGCTGAAGTAAGAAACTGGAACATCAAAAGGGACTTCAGGACAGAGTTAGTCATTGAACACTGTCTTGAAAGGCAGTTGGTATCTATTTGATTGCTTGGAGTAATACAGAAAAATATGGGGCATTTACAGTCACGGCAAAACTACATAGGCTTTAAAGGCCTCAGTGTACCAATAGAACCACGTGATTTAAACAATTTCTTTTTACTGGACCAAGATGAGGGAATATAAAAATGAAGTGGAAAGATAAACGCCTGTGCAATATAGTCAATTATCAAAAGGAACTGTTCTTCAAGAAATATCACATTAATCCTCAAACTTGTTGCTTAGCAAGAAAGCCCCAGCAAATCCTAGGTTGATTTCAGAGAGTCAAATAAAAATGACAATACTGTTTTTCCCTGCCACAGCTATGCAGTAGTATCATATTAGCATGAAATAGGGGTTTTCATGACTACTAGCCTGAGTGATCTGCAATTCCATAGTTCATCTCTCCTAGCTATATTGCTAAATCCATCACTTCCTTTGGTTTAAAGGGCAGGTGTGTCTCTATGGAGTACCTTGCAGTATCTTTATTGCACAGGTCTCTATTTTCTTGGTCTCGGGTTGTTTTAGTGACTTACTCTGAGTGACAGCTCCCAGTAAAGTTTTTATGAGAACTTCTGGCAATATGAATATTATGATAGAGGAATCCCTGGAAAATCTGGCTAAGCTTTTCTCTCTTACTTTTCTCTGCACAGACAGACACTTCTCGTTTGGGCTATCACCATACCTTTCAAGTACAATTGTCAAAATATGCTGCCTTCATGATCTCTTTTACCAGCCAATGTAATTTATTGATCTATCTAGTTTGTCTATTTTTCTTCCTCCCTTAAATCAGGATTCTGGTAAGAAACAGAACTCAGTCCATGAAATGTCTAATAAATGGACGCCAACCAAGGGACTCCTCGGGTGATGAGTGAAACAGCAGTAAGGGCTAATGAGGTTTCCAGAAGTTAGCAACAGTGGGAAGCCGCTGCCACACCCAAGAGCCAAAGGAAAGGTGCTTCTAGAGATCAGTGAGCAGCATGAGGTGGGGGAACAGAACATAGGGTGACAGCTGTAGGTGGGAAGGACACAGCCACGGTACAGTATTGTCAAAGACAAGACACCTAAGACTGGCAGGAGGGAGGGTAACGAAATGCTTTGACTCTTCCTTTCCCTCTGCATTCTTCTGTTGGATCTGTCCATTGGCCTATTTCGAGGAAAATTCAGACAGGAACAAGTTTCCTATGATAATGTGATCGTAATGTATATCGAAAGTGTAATAATAAAACCAATAAAAAAAATCAGACAGGCAACCTCCACACAGAGTAGAGATGGGGGAGAACAGTTCTGTTGGGAGGCGTGCAAATTCGGAATAGCCACAGAATTACTCTGCATATTTTTAAAGCCTACGACATTGTTTTTTCACATTCCAGAAAGCTCCAAGTACCAGATGGTAAATTACTCTTTTGCTTTTGGTTAGGATCAGAGCTC
Organism: Hystrix cristata; assembly: GCA_004026905.1. NCBI lineage: Eukaryota > Metazoa > Chordata > Mammalia > Rodentia > Hystricidae > Hystrix > Hystrix cristata. The sequence continues at coordinate 10,368 of PVJO010018349.1, read as the reverse complement.
CTGGAGCTTGGGCACTGAAATGATGAGGGACTCCAGTAACATTTACCATAATATTTTCTCAAGACTCATTTTTTTGCCTGGGTTTGAATTTTATGGCTCGACTACTTATTCGCTTGGCCAAGTTACTGTACTTCTTTCTATAAAATATTTTCACATTTAAGAAATGTTTTTCCACTTAAGAAATGCAACAGATTCATAGAATTATCAGGAAAAAGATAAATGAAATAATTTCTATTAAGCAATCATCACAATGTCTAGCCCATTATAAGCTCTTTGTAAATGTTAGCTATTGTTATTAGAAGTTATAAAGTTTGCTATTTTAACTCTAGCATTTTATATAGTAATAATATCTACACCGTAAATTTTGAAAATTAAGTGAATAAATAAATGTAAAGCACTTAGAGGAAAAGGCCAAAGTTATTATTGTTGCTGTCTCTTTTTAAAAATCGTGCTTTAAGAATGTATTCATTGAAATTTTTTAAAAGTTCATAATACATTGTTATATTTTTTAAAGTAGGAGATTAGAGAACAGCTGTAGTATCTTCTCGCTTTTCAAAAACGTTATGTACCATGATGCCCAGTAATGAACTTTTCATTATTTTATTAAAACAACTATACTGAAAATTTGCTAACTGTCACTACTAGGAACTGCACACCGCCACCATGAAACATGACTCTGTTTTGGAAGGGACATGAGAATGGCCTTTTAATTTTAGTCATTATAGAAAATGACCCTCATCATTGACTAGTCCGCAGATCTTGCACAGCTACCCTTAGGGGATTCTCTATTGTGGACTGCGGTTACTGACTTTAAGAGCAATGATGGCTGATGCCTATTTAATTATCCACTTTGGCATCATAATTCTCTTATGATATAAGATCTGTCTTAAGCCTCAGGCTGCGTAAGAAGAAATTCTGCTGTTTTGAAGTAAGGTAGACTGAAGAAAGGTAATATTGGATCGAGAACAATAATGAGAACCATGTAATTATGAGAACAACAAGGTGCTCTAAACTGAAAAGGGAATATGCTCCTAAACTTAGGGGGGTGGGGAACAGCCCTTTGCTTACTTAAAACATTTATGCTCTATTCCTGAATGTAAATATAAAGTTGCAAAAAACTGATGATTACATGTAAATAATTCATCATAAGGTTGATGTGATATATAGAGATTTTAGAAAGATAAAGATTGAAAGGCAGACAATAACAAAAATATCTAGATTAAATGTCAACATTCTGAAATGCTGAAGACATTGATTTAATTTTCCAGAGCAAAATGAAGTTAAAAAGAAAAAGAAAGTATAAAATATGATGCAAATGAATGTTTTATGTTACAAACTATATTATTCGCCAATTGCATGTTAAATTCTTGCATTTTTTTCTCTCATCACTGTAATTCCCCTTACTTCAGACATGACCATGGCTACCAGGAGCTCCTAAAACCCTCAATGACTTCCTTTTACCCTTGGAATAAAACTAAAACTACAATCCCTTCCACTTCAAGCTACTCGGACTGGGCCCGGCATCGCCCCAAAACTTAGGTACACATCACTGATGACACCAGCTGCTCTTGAATAAGAGATATTCTTCCTACCCAGGAACTTTGTACATCTTCCTACCAACATTTTCCAGTTGCTGGCTTTTTAAAAATTCTATTCTCAGTTCAAACATCAGCTTCTCAAAGTGTCTTTCCCTGATTATCATTTCCAAAGTCCTTCAATAGATCACTTTCTCTGAGGTGCATATCATTCTATGAAGTCATATCTTTTTTTTTTTTTCCTACCTTGCTGACTGGGGAACATCCCTGGAGGTATTGAAGCCCAGCTGAGAAGCTCCACTGGGATACAGAGTTGATCAAAGCTAGTGCAGGCTGACCGGCTACCCTCAAACATTCACTACCCACTCCCAACCCTGGACCATCCCTACTGTCTGCAGGCCAGGTTTAAAGTGAAGCATAGCCTAATGTAAGGCCTCTTCTATATGCTGCTAATTTTAAGAAGCATCACCTGGCCAAATACCTGTGCTATTAGGAGACACAGCCCTGTTAGAGAAAGTAGGTCCCTGGGGACTTGACATTGCCGGGCATATTTGCTCCTTAGTCCCTCCCTCTCTGACTCTTATCTTCTTCTCTGCTTCCTGGCTGCCATGAGGTGAATAACTTTCTTCTGCCACATCGTCCCACCATGACGTTTGGACCTTGGAGCCAGCTGACCAGGGACTAAATCTCTGAAACCATGAGCAAAAGTAAATCTTTTCTCTTTTAAAATGTTGTTACGGCTTGTGTCTAGATGTCCCCACAAAGCCTCATGTGGTCATAGGTGGGGTGTTTTCAGAGGTGGCTGAATCTAAAGTGTGTGATTTCTAAATTAGTCCACTGATTGGTTTGGCATAATTCTGCAGGAATCAAGGATGTGACACTAGGATTAAGGGGGGGAGTGCTACCCACCCTAAAGGCAGATAGCCTGGATAAAATGTAAGAGATGGGAAGAGGCTTTCCTACTCCCTGTTTACCTCCTTGCTCACCTGGCTGCTTTCTGCCTGTCTGCCCGGCCACCCTGCCTCAGACCCAGCTGATTGTGGACTGAAACCTCTACAAACTGTGAGCCAAATAAACCTTTCTTCCCCTAACTTTGGGTGTCAGTTATTTTGTCTTAGCAGTAAGGACAAGTAACTAAAACAGATGTGTATGACCCTCCTTTCCTTTCCCTCTCCCCCTCCTTGTTCCTCTTCCCCTTTAAACAATTTCTTCCCTTTCCCAATGTAATACATTTTAGTCCTTACTTACACTTTCAGCTTCTCACACCAGAGAAACAATGCAATATTTAAACATGTGTATCTGGAGAGACAAGAGAAAAAAGAATAGAAGGAAAAAATGGAAATAAAGCCTTTGTAAATAAGCAGGGAGGAGGGGGGAGGGGGAGGGGAGGGGAATGGGAAAAAAAGAAGCAACAAGATATATCATGTACAGGTACAAATTCCCTATGATGAATGTTATCACTATGTACATCTAAATGTACCATTAAAATAAAATTTTAAAAAAGATGTGTATGTCAATTATTTTAATCCCAGCAATGGAAATGGAAAGCTGACCAATCTCTCTCCCCGCTCTCTCTCCCTCTCTGTCTCTCTTCATATATATATATATATATTCCCCCTATTAGAAATATATAATATATATTACATATATATTCATATACATATGTGAGGTGTGATCAAAATACAAAGTAAACGTTTAATTTTTTTCAAAAAACTATAGGAAAAGACATTGTCATTAATCTCCCTCGAAATACTCCTGCTGCCTTCAAACATATGTAGCCCATCATTCTTGCATTTTTCTGAAGCAGTTCTGGAAATCCTCTTTCATAAGTGACTTTCTTGTGATGGCCTGGCTGCCTCAATGTCCTGAATTTATTCAAACTCCTGAAAGCAAAAGGATGACTAAAAAAGTAAGAAGAAAAGCCGGGCATGGTGATTCATTCCTGTAACCCCAGGACTCTGGGAGGCTGAGGCAGAAAGATTGAGCCTAGCCTGGGCAGTGAGTGACTTAAAGAGACTCGGTCTCAAAACAAAAACTAAAAAAATTACTAGGAATGTAGTTCAGTGTGAAGACCCTGGGATCGATCCCAGCGCTGAAAAAAAGAAAATGGAATGAGATCTTTACTCCAATATCGTCATGTACATCAATGACAATTCATGTTTTATAAGAATACAAAATCAGAAAGCTGCATACCAACATGTTAGGATGGCTGTCCATTGTGTATAGAGGTGGGGAAGAGGGAGTATAGGCAATGGCACCAAAAGGAAATAAATGAAACACAAATAAAGTAAGAAGGAAAGAGTGCAGCATGAACAAATAAAGGCAGTGCTATAAACTCAGGACCACAGCTAATTTCGTCTTTGGTACTGGATATCCAGAGAAAGGATGAAGACAGCCTCATCGTGTGTCTTGGAGCAGCTGTGTTCGGAGCCTCAGAGACAGCAACAGCAAAGCAGGGAAGGAGTTAAGGCCGCGCTGCGGTGGGCACAGATCCGTAAGATGAACGAGGCCAGCAGACAGCACCATTGGTTCTGCGCTGTGTCCATCTTTCTTGCCGCACAGCAAACGAGACAGCAGCACAGTGATTTACAGTAACAGGGCCTATCTTGGCAACCAGACGAGTTGCAGACCTTATTTTTCTTCGGATGAGAGCAAATCACTCTTTTAAGAAAGTCACTGAACATCTAAAAAGAAGCTTTGAAAAATAAGTTGATAAAATAAGTAGGTTCTTCATGTGTCTCCTCAAAGAGCATCATCACTTTCGGCTTTATAGCAGCCATTTCTCCCACCCTGCCTAGCCCGACTGCAGTGCAAGTGAACATGCACCTTACTGTGCAACCCTGAAACGGGGAGCGCTAACTATGGCCTGTTCCTCGGCTGGTGTCCCCGAAACATAGTGAGTAATGTAAAGCATTGTCAGTACACCCTAGAAAAGATAAGGGGTGGGTCGTCCCCACGGAGAGTGAAGGTAAGGACTTTCAGCCAAGTCCCAGAGGTGACTGGAATTTAAGTAAATGAAGCGTATGTTTTCTGCAAATGATTCTTGTTTTGCTAACAAAATACCAACTTGGGATTCAAATCATGCAATAACCAGTTTGCCATTTGAACTTCAAAAGGTAATCATCTTTCAGTCTGGGACCTCAACTGCTTTCCTTAGTGTGCTTTGGCTGGCTATCTGAATTATATTTTATTCTTAAAATCTGTCTGGGGAAAAAGTATTTGTTTTTAATTTCTTTAGCAAGAGCCCTATTTTTAAGCTCAATGGGGGAAAAACAAAGCATGACAAATCTTGGCAAAGCTTCGAAAGTTACTTCTTTGGACATCTGAAATGACATTACTAAGCTTATTGATAAAGGCATTATATTCGTTCCATTAGGAAAGATGTGAACATTTTTCTATTTATCTAAGCACCTGCTGGGAATGGAATCCATAACTTTAAGGAATACAGAATGTGCCAGCAATGTAGTCTCCAGGGCAGAGATTCAATGTACTCAGGATAATGAAATCTAACTATTTGGCTTTTTATATCTCTAACATTTATATTTTTCCATCCTGCCCGTAGTCATTGAGGACCTGAGATATCTAGGTATTCTGCGTGGTACTAAATATCACACAGATGCTGTGATATTGACATGGCCAACCCCTACCCTTGAGAAATGTACATATTAAATGCTTGCAGAAGACATATATGCTACAGATCGTAATGAAATGCATAAGGTGCAAATATAGTAGAAATCCAGAAAAAGTAATGTGGGGTGGAATTAAAATGGGAAAATGTCATTGCTGACGGGGAATTTGGAAATAGTCCACAGAGAGAGTGACATCTGTGCAGGGCATTTGAGGATACATAGAGTTCAGGGGCCTGATGGTGGAGTGTGGTTGTTCCAGGAGGCAATGACAACGTGGCCACTGGGGAGTCCGAGATGACACAGTAGAGGTCCACGAAGGGGTAAACACTCTTTTGCTGAACTTGTGGTACAAGCGGATTTCTCAAGCCATGTCAGTAAGAGGCCTGACTGTGGAAGACTTGGATTTAATGCAAAAGAGCCTGGGTTTCCTTTGTGGAAAACGTCCAGGCTTCCAAACCTACATGACAGGATCGTGACTGCATTTGACTACTGAGTGTACAGGAGTGTGAAAGGAGGATTATGGGGGAGAGAATGAATCCATGGTAATCAGACAGAAATTTTATAGCATTTCAAGAGAAGAGAAGAAGGGCTGGAAGGACAAACTGCCCTCAAAAGTTATCATGGACACATCATCTTTACAGATTTATATTACAGAATATTTTAATATGGTTTTGTTTATCTGTTGTTATTGTTTTTGTTTTCTTTTTGTTTGTTTGTTTTGTTTTTGCTTTGCTTTTACAGGATTTTTGCCTCCTCGCAGACAGGCATTTGACTTAGAAATAATTAGGTTTTAATAACAGGAGTGAATAAAGTAATGAAAAGTTCATGTTAAACCTTTAACACTGAAAAGAAAATTTTGACAACACTCTTAAATAGTTGTCCTGTTACACCAAGACTATTTCTTATGAAAGATAAAGGGAATTCAATGTGGAAAGGCAAAAGATTGTTATGAGCTTGAAGAAACTGCTTTAATCAGGAAGCAATCAAGTATCTTTAATTGGTAACTAAGTATTCCCAATAATTCCCTCTAACCTACCATCATCACCAGAATTAGTAAAGTATGAGCTCAAAAGTGATATTACAACCCTAAAGTTACATAACCAATGTATATTGTCCATTCTTTATGTAACTGACAGGATTTGCTGAGCAGATGGGAGGGGAGTAAGGATAATGAGCCAGAAGAAGAAAAGTGAGAGTAGACAGCAGCATCCAGACATTAGAACCTGGGTAAGAGGTAACAGAAGGGAAAGATTAGTGAAGTGAGGGAACGCGTTGAAGGAGCGGGAGTGACTGCATATGCTCAAAGCTTGCTGGCTCCGAGATGGCACTCTGTCACCCTCAAGGCCACATGCAGCTGGAAGGGGAGGTCTAGTGATAACCTCCGCTCAGGAGCCACACCCTCAAATCCCTGGAAAAACTGCAGTGGAAGAGCAAAGAAGAGTGAGAAATTATCCACAACAAGCATCTAGGATGTAGGTGTAGAGAGGAAGGGTGAGAAGCTGAAGGGTGAGAAGAGCTAGACAAGGAGAGAGGAAGAAAACCAGGAGTGTAAGCGTGAAACGTGGAGACTATCAAAGGAAAAGAATTATAGGGTAACAGGATGTGGTCAGTTGGTCTGGATGGCTGAAGTGGGGACCCCGAGTTGACCCTGCTGGCCACTCGGATGTCACTTCCTCTGGGCGCGAGGACAGTTGTCACACTTGGAGTGTATGCCAATTTGAGTCCTTTATTAGCTGGTGGCTGAGAGTGGGCTCGTGCACCAAAAAACTCTCCGCAACTGATGCAGCACAGAATGGGGTTTTTATAGGCGGAGGGCAATCACATCAGCATCACAGGATCATTACCAGCAACTGTAATTACATCAGAATCATATGATTATTATGGAACTGTCAGTTAATACATCTCTCAATTTATTATGGCAGCACTAGGCATAGGTTGTTCTGCCCCATAGAAGGTGGCTCCACGTGGGGCTTGCAGAGAGCTAACGGTTCAGCCAAAGGTCAGGTTCCCACAGATGCCACCTAACAAGGAAGAGCCAGGATAAAATAGATGCCAGGTTCCCATGCAGGCCATTTAACATGGAGAAGCTAAGATAAAATGGAGGCACTTTGGCCATCACATGGCAAATATGCGAAGGACTTGAAAAGGTCACAGGGTGTAGTTGCTAATAAATCACTGGTGATATTATTTGATATCCTTTAAACCGCAGCAGCAACAATATCACATTTGCACTTAAAAACACTCTCTAAACAGTTTTGCTCTCTGATTTCCTGGCTAAGAGGTAAGATATAATGTACACTAGTAAGTCAGCTAGCTTATGAATGTTAGCAAATTCACACTTTCAAGTAAGTTGTTTCTCTACTGATCAGAATTATGATCTTGAGACCTGTCTTGGTTAACAAAGGTGCCCAAGTGCTTAATTTGTGGACAGTGAAAGGTGTTTGCAATGGGACACTTGCCGTGTTGTATGCACCTCCCTCCAGTAAGCTTTCTGCAAAGGCAGCAATTAGTGACCTGCAGCCACTAAATGGATTTCTCTTTCCAGCTTTTGCCAAACGACCTAAATTTACAGTTGCTATAATCAAGCACTATGCTGTGTACGCATAGTACTTAGGGTTGTCTTCATATAATATTTGGAAATTTCTTGCATGCTCGCCTTATGCATTTGAATTCAGAAACTCCAACTTAAAATTTCAAAAAGTATTCCTTGATCTTTCTCTAAAAAGCCAAACAGGTGAATAGTGAATGATAATCCAACAAAATAAGTGTTTGCAAAATCAACTTACTCTTGTAGCATCAAATAAAAGGCATTGTAGAAAAGGGTATTGTCAGTTTCAGTTCTTAACATGAATATAAACAATTCAACCTAAACATAATAATATTATTAGTTAAAATAACAAAGAAGTTGCATAACTAACACATTGTCTTTAATGATTATAGAGTTGAAATGACTATGAAAATATCTATATATGATGACCATCTTAAAATGAGATTCCTGAATCTACAGAATGTGTACACATCTTACAGATGTCTTGGTTTCTTTTGATTAAGACACTTGAAAAATGACTACCGAATGTTTTGTTATTATTTTGTTGCTTCCAATGAAACCAGTCCCAAAAGAGGGGATGGCTGATAAGCAATGACAAATCTGGTGGTGCATGCAAATTCCAAGATTATTAGGAAGCAAATACTCAAGATTATCATGTGTCCGATTTTAATTTCCATTCAATAATAATGGTGATGAAGAAAGATGGTGTCAATAAAGGAAGAGAAGAAGGAACTTTTACTGAGCTTATTTTATTTTGATAGTATTCTGAGTTTTCAGAGGACCACAGTCCTCTGAAATAAACATTGTAATTTTCTATTCTAATAAATACTATAATTATCACTATGTGCAGGTTAGGAAAATGAGGCTCACAAGATTGAACAAAGTTGCCTAAATTTTGACAATTTGTTTGGGTTTTCTTACTGTCGTTTCTATATGCCTCATCACTTGGGTGCAGCCTGTCTCATAAGTCTCTGAAAAAAATATGTGGGGATACCAGTGGAGATGAACCAAGAGAGCTGGGGAGCATATTTCTTCTCCTTTCCCTCCCCAATGTAAATCATGCCATCATTACTTTTTATTTACTTTCTACTTTCATTTGTAGTTTTCAGTTTGTTCCCAGAACGAAATCACATTAAGTATCATATTTTTAAACAAACATAAGAAGAGAGTTTGTCATAAATACTGCATGTTCTCATTCACATCTGGAAGCTAACAAAGCTGACTTCGTGAAAGTAGAGCACAGAGTAGTAGTCTGCCAGTGGCTCTGAAGGAAAACAGAGAAGAGAAATAGAGGTTGGACAATGGGGACAACATACAATTAGAGAGGAGGAATCAGTTCTAGTGTTCTACAGCAAACTATGGTGACTCTAGTTCATAATTTATTGTATATTTTATAAAGAAATAAGAGAAGAATTTGACAGGTCCCAACATAGAGAAATGATAAATGGTTGAGATGGAAATGCTAAGTACCTTGATTTGATCATTACATATTATATGTGTCAAATTATCACACTTGTTCCTATAAATATGTACAATCACTGTGTGCCAATTTAAATGTTAAAATTTTAAAAAATAATTTGAAATGAATCCTTGCTCAACCATTTGGTGGCTTCAGATAATTACGCTTAGCTCTTGATTTTTTTTTAAACTAAATGAGATAACACCAAAGGAGAAATATGCTATGAACCATTTTCAAAAATACAAAACTCAACTTCAGTACTGTCTTTTAAGAATTATAGATTGGGTTCAGTTATTCTTATGTATAATACAGATAAGCCAAGGTATAGCAAATATTCATAATATTATAGCATTGCTGTTTCTAAATACTCCTATTTGCTTTTTTCCCCACGAAGGTTAGTTTCACAAATATAAGAATCTAGTTCTACATACCTTAGTCCGTTGCCATAAGCATCAAATGAGATAATGTCACCGAAAGTATTTTGCAAACCATAGCACCTCATAAAATGGTAGGTTGTTTTAATTATCATAACTTGGTTGAGATAATCTATTATAGTATTAACTCTCAGTAGCAGGGCTAGCAGAGGCACCGTGAAACTATTGCTCTTGTAAGAAGTGGAGGTAGAAATTACAAGCTGTTCTACGGCCCACTGGACCGTGGTCCTGGAGTTCACTCATTGCTCTTGGAAGCTGCTTTCTCCCTCTCTTTTTCTCTCATAATTCTTTCTCTTTCCCTGCTTCCTTCTCTGTCAGTAACTGACTGATCGTTAAGGCTCCAGTGACTTTAATTAGACTGTCCCTTTAGCATATTCTCCGTTTCCAAAATCGAGAGCATTAGTACTTTATTTATTTATATTCTACTTTTTTTTCTATAAAAGGTTTAAGAGTTGAGTTATTTGTGTGTGGATGTTTCATTATTCAAATTTTATGCATGACAGAGTTCTGGAAGGCCACCACTGTCCAGGAACTAACTTCTGCATTAAACCCCTGAGCCCAAAATCACTAACATTTTATTTTATTTTATTTTATTTTATTTATTTTTTTTTTTTAAAAAACAAAGTACAAACTTTATTTTGCTTCTTTACAAAGGCACAGTGGCCTCTTGGTTTTTTTCCCCCCACTTTCTTAACAAAATATAATAGCTTCTCCTTGGACACAAAGACCTCAAAATTGTTAAAAAAAAAAAAAAAAAAAAAAA
>PVJO010018348.1:0-36942 GCA_004026905.1 Hystrix cristata | reverse complement strand
GGCATCAAACATGGTCCTTATGAAGCAACATTAGAAAGTGGCAAATAAATTCCTACAGGTGCAGTTTCGGGGAGCCCTTGTTCATTGATCCGTAGGCATCTGAGCCTGTTCCAGGCACTGGGGCTTCCACAAGGGTCAGACCAGTCTCCATCCTCATGGAGCTCTTGTTGTAGTGGGCAGGAAGACAGACCAGCAAGGGTATCAGTAAGGGGAGATTAGGTGTTGACAAGAGCCACAGGGGACACAGCAGCAGACAACCAGACAGTGAAGCCCTAGAGTCTGCCAAGGACATGGCCAGGGAGGGCGTCTCCCCAGGATGCCCTGGAAGTGAGCAGGGATCTGGGGTCAGTGAAAGGAGCCAGGCAGACACCAGGTGGACAGTGTTTCTAACAGAGGAAGCGGTCGGGTTTATGAAGCAAAGAGGTCATGCTGCTCGCCTTGACCCAACTGAGGACACACAGAGATACATACACTGTCACAGCAACATGGCTTGGGATGGAGTCCCCTGCTTAGGATCCACAGCCCCATCTTGCCATCTACTACAAAGCTCCCAATATTGATGGATTTCTCTCTCCTCTCTCCTAGTCTCACTTTTAAATGGGAACCAGCTCACTATTGAACCAGTGCCCTTTAATGCTACTGTAGGAGAAGACGTTCTTCTGCTTGTGCACAATATGCCAGAGAATCTTCTAGGCTATTTCTGGTACAAAGGGACAAGGACAAACAGCAACAATCGAATTACAACATATATAATAGCAACTCAGACAATCATCTCAGGGCCTGCAAGCAGCGGTCGAGAAATACTATACCCCAATGGATCCCTGCTGATCCAGAACGTCACCCAGGAGGACACAGGATTCTACACCCTACAAACTGTAGATCTACAACTTCAGAATAAAGAAGCGTCTGCAGAGTTCCGCATGTACCGTGAGTGACTCTCGATGGTCTCTGGGTGAGGGGTGGGGTTAATTCCACTTTACACACAGGCCTGTCAGGTCTGGACTGTGCCTCCCTTCACCTCTGCATTTTGACCCCATGTTGGGGATTGAACATTTAATGCAGGACACACATGGGGCAGACAGGCTTTGATAGAGCAGAACTCAATCACGAGAATCCGCTCCACAGAGAGGAGGATGGACTGACAGGATAACTTCACCCGGGGAGATCTGGCTCAGCCCGGCTCTCTGGGACATCAGCCATGAATGTGACTGAGAGAGAGACAGGACTCCGTCACACCCTGCCCCTGCGATCCTCACAAAGAAACTGAGCTCCAGTAACTGTCTGTCCCAGGCTTCTGACTCTCGGTGACACTGGGGGCTTGTGTTAGAACTTCCCAGGGTTGGAATTTGGCCTCCTGTTCAGGGTTGATGGGCAGCAATGATTTCTCAGATATGCAAATCTCTCAGCTCCTCCACCTGGTCACCCGCCAGTGCACAGACCCAAGAGCCACATCTGGGCAAGGGCATCTGGGCAGCTCCTTCTCCTGAGACTCAGTTTGGAGAGCCCAGGGGGACAGGTGCCCCAGGCCATCAGCCAACTGCACTGATGGACTTATGGGACTCCACAGGGAGGCCAGTGTCCTTACAGGGAGTATCAGAGGTGAAAGTTCCTTCTGGAAGCTCTTTCTCCTCAGGACGTAGCCCCCAAAACTCTCCTGGAGGCAAATATTAGATGCTGTTTCTTTGGGAGATCCTCTGTACCAAGGTCAGGCAATTACGAATATTTCCAGGTTAATTACAGATGCTATTTACTATGTATCCTACTAAAGTGAAACTGAGGTACAAGAAAATACAGTACAGGGTCACAGGGACCTTGGGTGGCAGCTCAGAGGGATACTGCCTGCCGCCACAGCACTGTCCTCTTCACCCTGCTGGCATTAACTGGCATCTGTGGACCAGGGATGAACCGCTGGTTCAGTTATTTTAATCTAAGTCCCAGCCAGATCATAGAGAAGAATGTGGTCTGGCAAATGCAAACAAATACAGAATTAATTTTTACTCTAGACTTGAATCACCTACCTCAGCATGATGTCCAGCTTCCCACCCCTGCCAGATGGTCAATTCATGCTTTTCCTCACTGGACTTAGAATCCTGTTTCCCAAGGCATCAGGTGCCACCCCCACAGGAGCACAAAAGAGATGACTTTGCTCTCTCACTCCCCACTCGGCCCTGTAACCAGCACAGGGCCCGTCATGCAGCGAAATCTCAACAGAAGTGTGACGAAGGAGAGAAAGAACAAAGAGTTAGAGAACCAACGACCTAGAACCTCTTCAGAGCCTAGAACCTGCATGCAGACTCCCAAGAGGCTCTGGCCACACCTGCTGCCCCTCCTGGAGGCTGAGGCCTTGCTCCCTCCCTCTCCCTCCCAAGGCCATCTCAGGCGCCAGGTCGCATGATGACTCCAGGTCACATGGGACTGCTGGGCTGTGGCAGCCTTTTCAGGGTTGTGCTGGTTCAGGTCTCAGGCAGCCATGAGACTCATAGTCTCTGCAGTCTCCGAAGACACTGGAAACCCACTGCTCACTTCCATGGGCACTTCTGGCTCCTCTTGGCCTTCCCTGACCCTCATCTTCCCCCCTCATTCCAGGCAGCACCTCCCGCCTCCCTGGACTGATGGCTGACTGTGCTGCTCCCTCCCGCTGACACCTGGGGAGAAGTCCATGCTCCGCAGCATTACAAAGGGCATAGAAATAAATAGAAGCAGCCTCCCTGTAAGACTCCATCAGAATCCAGCTTTGTATATGTGTCTTGCAGCTTTATTCTATGACACTGACACAGGGAAGCAGTCACCAGCCAGGCCCAAACGACTCACTTGACTGTTAGCTATATGACTCTCCAGGAGGCCAGAGGCAGAAGGACAGGACTCCAAGCTCCAAAGCCCCACACTCAGTCCATCCATTTCGCTCCTGACTTGATCCTGGTCCCCGCGTGGGGCTCAGGTCCCTCCAGTGGTCCCAGGACTTCCCGAGGGGACGCTGGCTTGAACAGTGCTGTCTGATGGGTTCACTACCAGTCCACACACGCCTGTGTTTTCACGGTGACACCATCATCACAGGTTGGGTCCTGTCACACGGTGAAAGGCACAAGCCACTGTCATTTTGAATAGATTTTGCTTAATTTGGAAGAAGTTAGTAAAACTCTAGATGTGATTCCTGGAGTCAAAAAAAAAAAGAAAGAAAAGAAAGCATTTCACATGCTTGTGTTGGGTTCTTCCCCACATTGCCCCACTGGCCATGGCAATCGAGGACATAGACTTTTATGTAAATTTATTAGCATAACACATTTTTGGATTGGGTCTTTAAATTTGAGAGGTTTAATTTTTTTGAGTTCTTTGTATATTCTAGATGTTGGACCTTTGTCCGATGGATAGCTAGCAAAATTTTTTTCCCAGTCTGTGGGTTTTCGCCCTGCTCTGTTGGTGATTTCTTTTGCTGTGCAACAGCTTTTTAATAGCATGTGGTCCCAAGCACTGATTCTTTGTATTGTTTCCTGTGCAGTCTGGGTTCTGTTCATAAATTTTTTTCCTACCCCTATGTCTTTGAGGGTTCTTCCTAGTCTATTCTCCAGTAAATTTAGTGTTTCTGTTTTAATGTTTAGATCTTTGATCCACTTTGAGTTTAGTACATGGTGAGAGACATATATCTAGTTTTAGTTTTCGACATGTTATTAGCATAACACAAAGTACTCAGACTTCTCCCCTGATGAGTTCTGTCCTGCAAACAGGGTTCAGGTCTCCCCTTACTCATGTACTTGCTGGCTTTAAACCAACTTTAACATCTGCCTTTGATCACAATGTGACCTTCAGAGCAGAGGCTAAAAGCTTATCGTGTTTTCCAGATAAAAACTCCTTTCAAGAATGGGTCTTAGATTCTAGGTATTGTTAACATTTCCCACATTTAATACATTTAGCCTCAAATTTCTATCTCAGATCCATCAAACACACTTGTCCCTTTAGACAGATTTTCAGCATGTTCAGGCTCCCTGCTTTCCACTGGTCACCTACGTTTGAAGTTGTCCACCTGTATTTCAGGAAAGAGCCACATGGTCCCCACTTGCCATCTGCAGCGGGAGAAAGACAGTTAAAGATGAGGAACAATTAAAGATGGAGGCCTGTTCCGTACCCTGTCTGTCCCCCTCACTCACTCTGGGATTGTTCCTTGATTCGTGCTCTGTCTCTTAGAGGTCACTGGCTCAAGTCAGTCCCCATCAAACACCGGAGCACAGTTGCCCCACTTTGCGGCCCCAGCCTGACCACTGCGCTGAGTGCTGGGCTTGTTCCTGGTGTCCTTGCGTGTGGTTTCTGCACACGCACACACTGGCCCCCAGGCCAACCGGTGGTGTCTCAAGTACCATGGTAGGGCCCATCATGACCCGTCTCTAGGATGGCCTTGCAAAGCAAAGCCTACGAGGAAACACCCTTAGGCTGAGCCACGGAGGTACTCAGCACCTGGGAATGAGACCGGGAGAGGCACAAGGAGACACTGATTCCCAGCCCTAGTTCCATATAACCAAATACTGCATCTTGGTCCACTCGTGAGAAAGTCTGCTTCTCCCAGACACAGTGCAGGCAGCCGCAGGTGCTCAGTACTCAGGTTCTCACGCATCTGCCTACGAGACACTCTCCTGCCTGGTTCTTTAAGGCCTCAGGGTGGCTGGGAGCTAAGAGAGGCCAACTAGAGTTGAAAGATATCTTTGCAGGGATCACAGGTACCTCACGGGGCAATCTTCTCTCTGTTGTCTTCACAGCAGATTTACGCAAACCCTTCATCACAAGCAACAACTCTGATCCGGTGGAAGGTGAGGACTCTGTAGCACTAACGTGTGAATCTGAGACTCAGTACTCTGTCTACCTGTGGTGGAAAAATGGTCAGATCCTCTTACATGGTGACAGGCTGGAGCTGTCTGAGAACAACAAGACTCTCACTATACTTCATGTCACAAGGAATGACACAGGACTCTATGAGTGTGAAGGCCAGAACGCAGTGAGTGCCAGCCGAAGTGACCCATTGACACTCAACGTTCTCTGTGAGTAACTTCTGTTCCTCTTTGGACACCCCCCCCCAACCCATGCCAGCTGCCAGCCCAATACAGATGGGCCACCAGCCAGGACACTCAGTCCCTCTCCACTCCAAATAAGACCTGCAATATTGGGAAACGAGGCTGTCTGTACCATCCTGCCCCAAGCAGGTTCAAGCAGGGCCAGCATTACACCAGGAATAGGAGAGGAGGGCGGGGAGGGATCCACCACCTGTGATGGGGACACAGAAGAAGGTTTTAGACTCGAGCTTAGTGGCACAAGAGGTGTGGTTGGGACTATGTGTGTGCGTGCGTGTGTGTGTGTGTGTGTGTGTGTGTGTGCGTGTGTGTGCGTGTGTGTTCTTTGGGATGGAACTCAGGGCCTTGTGCACATTAAGCCAGTGCTCTAACACTGAGCTACACCATCAGACCTGGGACATGGCTCAGAAGGATACTCCAGTCTTCTATAAAACAAGAGTTTCTCTTCCTCTTCGATGACATTGCGTGTGGCTTTATTGTGTTCACTCCAGATGGACCGGATACCCCAATTATACTGCCCCCAGAGTCATATTTCCATCCAAGGAGCAGCCTCAGCCTCACCTGCCAAGCAGACTCTAACCCACCTGCACAGTTTTCCTGGCTTATCAATGGGAAGTTCCTGCAATCCACTCAGGAGCTCATTATTCCCCAAATCACTGCAAGTCATACCGGATTCTATACCTGCCTCGTCCATAACTCTGCCACAGGTGTCGGTAGGATTGCGGTCAAGAGTGTCTCAGTCGCCGGTAAGTGGACCCTGGAGCACCAGCACTGATTCTCCGTGCAGACCCCAACCCTCCCCTGAGCCTCCTGCTACTCTTCTCCTTTAAATCTCTGATTTCTCCTGGGGGAGCCAGGGTCCAGCCTAGAGTATGGAGAGGTTCCCCCAGCCCCACAAAGCCCCAGGGAGTGAGAGGAGATGCTCAGAGTTGGGAGAGGAAGGTCGTCAAGGTCAAGTAGCTTCTTTCTGTCACTCTCTCCTCTCTTTCTCTCCCCTCTGTGTTTTCATTTGCCTGTTCTGTGAGCTCTAAGGAACACAAAAGGCTTTGAATTATACTTACAATCTCTCCCAAAATGAGAAGGGGAACCCCCACCCAGTGGGTGGGTGAGAAGCTCAGAGCTCTGCGTTGACCATCTGCCCCGGGCTCAGCCGTGACTGGCTCTATCTGATCCCATCTGGGGTGGGTGGAGAAGGCGCCTGGGAGGCCTGTCCTGAGTCTGCTAACTCATATCCCCAGTGGACACCTGAGGTTTCCCAGGGTCGGGTGCAGGGAAATGGGAAAAGGGAGCCTCAGAGCAGATGCCTCTGGGCCGTGTCTTGGCTTCGAAGTCCCAGCTCGTGAGGCTGTGGATACCAGCCAGGCCACGCAGCGTGGAGAGCAGTGAGTGGCATGACCCACGCTCGCAGACAGAGGGAGCTTCACTGTGGAGTGAAGGGCAGGGCCAAAAGCGTACATGTGAGAGGTGGCGGGAGGACCAGGCTGTTGTCAACGCTGGGACCACCTCTCTCTAGAGATTTCATTCACAGTGACATTTCTTCATGAAACAGGAAAATCATTTCTTCTTTCATTGAGAAGTCTTTAGCATAGAACCTCGCCATGTCATAAGAGTATGTGACTGGGCACGTCTGTTCTCATTCTCTAATAATTATTTAACAAGAAGCAAATGCCTTCTCTGCTTCGCCTAAATATACCTGACCCTGGAGATGGACAGGGCCGGGCCAGTTACCTCAGGTGCGGGTTCCTCACAAACGCAGGAGTTTGGCTCCTTCCCTCCTGTCTCACACACACTACTCTCTCCCCGAGTGATGGCTGCTGCCATGTTATGATGCAGCAAGAAGGCCCTCGCCAGGTGCAGCCCTTTGATTTTGGATTTCCCAGGCTTAAAGAAGTAAAACTCTGTTTTTAATAAACTAACCACTTGGTCTGCTATGGCTGCACAAAATGAACCAACAACATCACAAAAGTTCTAGAAATAAACAGACACAAGAGTGCATGGGGGGAAAATCAGATGATGAGGCTGCCTCACACAAGGTCGGAGAAGAGGATTCCTGTGTGGATCCCACAGAGATGTCCAGAGGACAGTCAGAGGCCACCCTGGGAAATCCTTACTGATTGTCATTGAGCAGATACCCAATCACCCCAGAGGGTCAGGGCCAGTCCCTGGGCCACCTTACATGGGCACTGTGGGCCCAGAGACCTGACTCGAGTCTTGGAGGAAGGATTGCGACCCATTCTCAGCTGGTCCCCTCTGGTTGTCCACAGATCTAGTGACACAGCCCTCCATTGGAGCCACCAACACCAACATCAATGAAGGGGATTCTGTAGTCCTAACCTGCTTCTCAGGGGACACTGGAATCTTCATCGAGTGGTTCTTCAATGACCAGAGTCTGCAGCTCACAGAGAGGATGAAGCTGTCTGAGGATCACAAGACTCTCACTATAGACCCAGTCGAGAGGGAGGATGCTGGGGAGTATCAGTGTGAGGTCTCCAACCCGGTCAGTTCCAGCAAGAGTGATCCTCTCAGACTGGATGTGAATTATGACTCCTTCACAACCCCTCCTGGAAGTTAACAAACTATTAATTTGTTTTCCTGTAAAATGAAAGTTATCAGCACTAATGTGTATAGAGCTTCTGTGAATAGTCAATGGAATAGGAGTGGAAAGTTCTCAGAAGACTTGTATTGACTCAATAAATTTCCCAAAGCATACTGATGTTGTCGTTCTTCTTAGCCTAAGGTCCTATTCAACACCAGGTCCTCCGGTGGCACCTTCCTTCTGTGGAGCTGACATTGTGTTCTTTAGAGAGAGGAACACTTGATTTGAGACCAATGAGCATCAGGTGCTTAGAGGACAAGGTCTTGCCTGCCATGTGCTTTCATCATTATCTTGGAGAGATGCTCCCAGCCACCTCCTCCAGGGGACATGAGTACAGGCTGAGTCATGCTAGGCTGACCACCCCCATCCTCCATTCCTATACCTGACCCTACAGGCCTCACTTTCTGGGACTAGCAAATCCCAGTCCTTACACAGGGAGTAACCTTCACCCTACTAAGACCAAAGGATTTTAAGACACACTTAATGTTCCTGGAGAGGGGGACCACTGGTTATCTAGGGAGAGCCTCCCCAATCCTATCCAAGGATCCTATCTCCCTGATCCTGTCTCCCTCTGAGGGCTCCCTCTCCTTGAGGGTCCCAGGATCACTGTATCATCAAACCCAGTTAGAAGGAAGGTGTCCCTACGCTTCCCTGGCCCTATGATGCAGAGCTGGGCACAAGCAGGCACCAAGATCCACAACTTCAGAAGGTGCCCTCCCCGGAATACCACACTCTGTGCCTGCAGGGAGGCAAGAGTAGTCCTCACTGGTGGTTGATCGTCTTTCTCCCTCTAGGCCTGAGTTCCTCTGATCACACAGCCAACATAGTGAGCTCCACCCCTCCCTCCATACCTGTCCACAGGCAGCCTGGGGACACCTGACAGTCCCCCCTCCGTGTGATCTGGATCCTCACCACAGGGCCAACTCCAAGGAGGGGGCCCGTCCAGAGAAGGGACAGGACAGGTAATCCCTCCAGAAAAAGAACACCAGTGCTACCACCCAGAAGATGATTGAGGAGTGAGCAGGAAGCCGCTCCTAGATCTGAGAACCACAAGAACTGTAAGAACTGCATCCCCAGACCCCACCTTGGACCCAGGACTCTGCTATCATGAGAGGGCTCTAGGGAGTCATGTGAGGTTGGGCAGTTGTGCTGCTCAGAGGTGGCCATGGAATGTGCTCGGCAGGATGAGGGTACTGAGAGGGGGAATTCTGGGTAACAGGGTAGGACCTGGCTGCCCCCTCACCAGCGAGGCCCATGGGACACTGAACTCTGAGAAAAGCAGGCCCAAAGGACTTCCTGGGTCCCTGATGATTTACCTCCCAAAGCGACATCTTGGGGTCATTATCCAAGAGGAAACACTTTTTCCCCAGCCTGACTCTGAGACACTGCTCTGCCCAGATCGCTCTTTGTCTCCTTCTCCAGGTGGCCCTGGACAGCCCTCACGTGGCTATGCTCTCAATGAGGTATGTTTGGAGAAAAAGAGTGTCTGGGCAGCACGTCTGAGACACACACTAGGAGCATCCCTGGTCCTCAGGATCAGAGAACCAGGGGTGCAGGCTCTTGCTCTCCCTGTGGAACAGGCTGCAGTGAGAAATTCTGCATTTGTCCCTCTACAGAGTCTGGCACAGTCATCCTGTGGGGGAGACCAAGGGCTGAGGCCCAGTTTGGGCAATGCACCCTGGGATTTGTGTCAAGGGGAGGCTGATTCTGCATTTGCGAGAGCCATGATTCTGTCAGGATTCATGGCTATGCCTGGAGTGGGGTAGGATGGCAGCAGCTCCTGCCTGTTCTTCAGGACACAGGTTCCCAAGACCCTCAGCTCTGTGCATACAGTGGGGGTCTTTTTGCCCAGACATGAAAGGGGGGAATCCTTGCCCTCCGCTGACCTCTTCAACCTGGTCTCACTCACAGGAAGGAAATCTGTTTACTGTCACCCCAGAAGGAAGGAGGTCCCATTGTCCTCGTCCCTCTCAAATTCCTTCCAGATCCTTCTCTTCCAGACTTGTAGGATATTTGGGGGCGATATGGATTTGGCCGACAGGCAGGGCTGTGTCTGGAGAATGCACAAAGTGGCTTTTACGGGGTTACGGAGGGACTGGGTGTGTTGCTGGAGAAGAGACCAAAGCCAAGGAAATGAGGCACCACACGGCCACAAGGAAACAGCTCCTTCATTATGGCAGCCCTGAAGCTCGGGGAGAACAGTATTTATTCATGAAACTCTGCCCTCTGGGGGTGGCTACTAAGATCTTAAAGTATAGATTAAACCTATTGATCAGATACATGACTTTTTTTTTTTTTTTTTTTTTGGTGCTGGGGATCGAACTCAGGGCCTTAGCGCTTGCAAGGCAAGCACTCTAACCCCTGAGCTAAATCCCCAGCCTGGATACATTACTTTTCACCTTATTAGAATACAGGTATTGGTTGGTTAGAATAGTTACAACAATTTCACCTATTTTGCCTAGGAGTGTAGTTACTTTATCCCAAAGGGAAGGGTAGAGAGCATGTCTGGTTTCAGTTAGTTCTATTGTCTATGTTCTTTACAAGTAGGACTTGAAGTTCAGTACGTATTGACACAGCCTTCTGATTGTTTTAAAAACTGCAAGTTGCCTGCGTGTCCTCCTCTGGGTGAAGCCGCCTGCGATCGCCACTACCTGTGACAGTTTGAGCTTATGGTAGGAGTCCCACCACAGGTGAGCTACGAGAACAGCCCCTGACCAGGTGTCAGAGTTCCTGCTGGGAGGGAAGCAGAGCTCCAGTTGTTGGGTGCTACCCATGGCGAATGGGCAGATTCCTAGTCAGAGGACACACTGTCATCGGGGGACCCACACATCAAGGATCCCTGGATGCTAACTGCAGGAGTCTGACCCTACCCTGTTAAATAAAAATGGTGACAACTCAGTAAAAGAACACAGCCAGCCTGAATTTAGAGTTCTGAGTGGGACCTGTGGGAGTAACTCCAAATGAGGGTCCATTCCGAGTTTATCAAACTGGGTTTTTATGGAAAGTTGGTGGGATTGGCTTAGGTGGAGTGAGGCAAGGGGGAGTGTGAGATTGGGGGGGTGAGGATAGCTGCACAGAAATGGCTGCATGGCAACACGACAACGGATGCCACAGCAACAGGTAACGTTTTGTTTTGCCTAATGAAGCAGGTGGGGCGGCAACAGGATTTGGGATCCAGATTGTAATTGTCCCCGGAGCTCAGGCAGTTGGGAGCAGCCACTCCAGGAACTTTGGTGGCTGTAGGGTCAAAGGGGATCAAACCTATCACCAAGTCCTGCCCTGAAGGGAGATTTGAAATCCACAGGGCAGGGTCACAATGAGGGCCACGTGTAGCCCACAGGACTGACCTCACCAGTGTGGAGGACGGAGACATCAGACTGTTATTTCAGCATAAATCACAATGGCATAAGATCTCCTTGCCAAAACACCAGCATATTCAGAGTTCTTGGGACTGTGCCATCTCCCGAGGTCACCAAGACACGTCATGCTCCACACAGACCCAGTCAATTTCACCTGAGTCACACTGAGGGGTAGAAGCCCTCAGCACGTCATGTGCAGGTGCTGGAAATTGGCCAGGCGGTTTGCCCTGCACCTCCTCCTACAGGACCTTGCTTTCCTCCTCACAAAGTATATGCCCCCTTTGTAACCAACAGAAAAACTAAATAAACCCACCAGCTTCAATTACTTTTAGCTGACTTTAAAACTCATTCATTTTGGATGTCACACAGCTGAGTCTCTCACTAGCTTTGCTGTAGATCAGCGGTCCCAGGCTTTTTGGCACCAGGGACTGGTTTCATAGAAGACAGCTTTCCTACCAATAGGAAGTTGAACAGGAGAATAATGGTTTCGGGATTAGATTCTTACCAGGAGAGTACGACCCAGATCCCTCCCATGTGCAGTCCATGGTAGGATCATGATCCCGTGAGACTAATGCTGCTGCCTATTTGACAGGAGGTGGAGCTCAGGCAGTAATCCTAGTGATGGGAAGCAGCTGTAATTATAGATGAACTTTTGCTCCATGGCCCTGTGCTCATTTCTGCCTGTGGGGCCCAATTTTCATCAGAGCATAGACCAGCATTGGTCTGTGGCACAGAGTCAGAGACCCCATTGTAGATGACACCTTTGGCTGAAGCTGCCGAATGGGTTGGACTGTTCTCCAGCAAAAGTTGGTTTCTTCTCTCCTCCCTTGCTCTGTATCTTAAACTACAAGGTTAGCTATCCCTGAAAAAAGAAAAAAGAAACTCTCTAATGATTTCCTTTTCTCTAGAGTTAGAGATCCCAGAACATTTGGTGACCTTTAGCTAACAGCAGCATGCACATCAGAGAATCTCAACCCAGCATAGATTCTGACCACCCTCATGCCCACTCTGTATGAGATGAAAATATAAATAAACCTGCTGTAAATAGGGAAGGGGAAACAGAAGGGAGGGGTGTGGAAGAGGGGGGAAAACGAAGATACATCATGTGCAGGTACAAAATAACAATGATGAATGTGATCATTATGTATACAATGTACCAATACATGTTCTTGGGAAATAAATAAATAAATAAATAAATAAATAAATAAAATTTCTATCAGAATAAAAAAACCATATAGCCTAATAAAATTGAAATTAGAAGAAATAGAGGAAAAAAAAAAAAGAAAATGATACTTCCTCCAAATCCCTACATAAGCCTTGTGCCCAGGACTCCTAGGAAAGATGGCTCATTCTTTCAGGACAAAGGTCCTCACTTTTCAACCTGTGGGCTGGTTGCCAATAAAGCTCTTTCTTCTCTGCCACTGTCTCTCCCGGTTACAGACCTCTCCCAGCTACACCAAGACTCTGGGTGGATCCTTACAGGGTGGAGGTGAAAGAGACTCCAGAGGGAAGCGGGGTTGTGAAGCACGTGGGTGGGGGTTTAGCATTAAGTACGCAGGTCACAGTGAGGGAAAACTAACATTGGGGGTCACTACAGAAGCGAAGATTTATTCATTGAAAAAAAATTTTGAAAATTCTTCTGAACTTGTGATCATATGAATAAATACCTGTTCTAATTATCTCAGGAAAGTGACCATGTCATAAGATTATCCTCTCTGAAACCTTTTTTGTTTTGTTTTTGGTGCTGGGGATCGAACTCAGGGTCTTGTGCCTGCCAGGCAAGCACTCTAACTCCTGAGCTAAATCCCCAGGCCCTGAAACCTCTGTTCGTGAGCAATAACTACAAATGTCCCACAGGTTGGGACTGTGGCCTGTGATACAATTTATTTTCTTCTCTTCCTTTAAAGAACTTGTTCTCATAGACGTACAAATGATTGCTTATCTTAGAGGAGAAGAAATTTGCTCTGGTTCAAGACATGCATTACAGTCATGTGCACAGTAAGGAAGCATTTAAAATAGTTCAGGGAGTACTGAAAACACAAAGGACTCAATCAGGATCTTCACCGGGCAAGAATCACTAATTAGGCACCAAAAAAGGAATGGCAGGAATGGGGATTTAGCTCAGTGGTTAGAGTGCTTGCCTCGCAAGCACAAGGCCCTGAGTTCAATCCCCGGCACCAAAAGAAAAAGGAATGGTAGGGCCTGCAGAGATGTCAATGTGATGAGCTAGAATACATTACAGTTAAAAAAAATAGCAGGCAAATCATTAAGCCAAACTGAATCAGTTAAAAGTAAAAGGATGAAAAAACACGGAAGGGAGGAAAAAAACAGATAAAATAACACAAAAGTATTAAATCTAAATAATAAGATAAAAAAGTAAGATGAATATATATATAATAACCTAACGCTACACTTTGAAAAGATGAACACCAGCATAAAAATGTACACTATAATGTACAATCTAGAAGTTGTTCACATGACATAATTAGAACATGGAAATGTTTCTGTATCAACAGCTTTTAAAAAGTCCTTGTGAGTTGGGGATTTAGCTCCAGCGGTAGAGCGCTTTCCTAGGAAGTACAAGGCCCTGAGTTCAACCCCCAGTGCCCCAAAAAAGAAGAATAGGGGTTGGAGATTTAGCTCAACAGTAGAACACTTGCCTACCAAATACAAGGCCCCGAGTTCAATCCTTAGCACCCAAAAATAAATAAATGAAAAGTCCTTGTTTGTTACATATGATATCTGCATTACATTCCATTTTGTAAATATTTGTAACCTGCTTAATTAGCAACACGCTGATGAGAATGTAGGTTGTTTCTGATATTTTGCTCTTAATCTATAACTACAATGAATAACCATGATTATGTGTCATTTTTCATGATTGTGAGTATGATAAATTCCTCTCAGTAAAGGAGACCACAGGGCTGCATATTTTTAGTATTGGTAAGTACTAACAAATTTCACTCCATAGAGTTTGTACAAATTTCATGTCACTTAAAAAAGCAGGTAAGAGATAATTTTTACCATGGTTGTTCCCATACACTGTATTCTCAAACATGGATTTAGGACATTTGAAACAATGGCTCATGTTAGGGCCCTCACCAGCCCAGAACATTAGCCATGTCATTTCTCCATTATGTGTGACAGTCAATTTTGTTCTTGTGTATAAGAACCATCAAATTTTACATCTGCCTACTTTTCTACTTGATTTTGCCTACTCGATTTTGGTCCTATCAATTTGATGTGCTCTTGAACTATTAGCAGATTATCTATTTGTTTATGAGAGTTGCCAATACTTTCATGTATTACTTGCTTATCTTCAGAGTATTTTGTCACACGGAGACTCTTCCTTTTAAGTATTCACATATATCTATCTTTCCTTCACTGGCTCCACTATGAGAAAGCCATCCCCATCCAAGGGGTTTCAGCAATTTCAATTTTACATTCAGTTTTGGACTCACTTAGACTCTGGGAAAATGATCTGCACCTGTCCTTGGCCTGTTAGGAACTGGGCCACACAGCAGGAAACGAGGGGTGAGCAAAGCAAGAGTTGACTGTATTCACAGCCTCACTCCATCAATTGCACAACCTCAGGTCAGATCTATGGTGGGAGATCACCGGAGTGTGAACCACACCGTGAACTGTACATGTCAGGAGTCTAGATTGTGTGCTCCTTATGAGAATCTCATGTCTGATGATCGGCGGTGGAGCTGAGGAGGTGATGCTGGGGAGTGGATAAAAATACAGACTAACATTAGCAGAAAGGTTTGACTGCAGAGAGACCATGATAAGTTGTTTCCAGACTCATACCACCCTATCAGTGAGTGGCAAGGGACAATTAAGCTGCACTGGTGGCAGATTTTATAGTGTCAAGTGGGTGATGTGTTTCAATCATACAGCCACGTCAGCTGGTGGGCTTTAAGTCAGAATCTTACACTTATTTTAGTCCATGCATGGCTTACCCATATTTTTATTTACTGTGTCCATCTGGGCCTCTTTCTCACATTGTGCACTCATCTCAGTTGGTGTTGGTGAGGACACAAGCTAATGCTAGTTGAAATCAGTAAAAATTAGACATCACTGGAGAGCTTCTTTGAAAAGGGGGAAAGATCCAATGATGATACAGTAGAAGATTCTAAGACTGCCAGCAAAAAAGTGCATTTAGAAGAAAATACCCAGAGTCCGACTTAAACTATAGGTTCATTGTAACAAGGGATTCACATTCTCAAAGCCCACTTTGTATAATATGTGGTGAAAAGTTATCCAAGAAAGCCCTGAAACCTTCAAAACTGCTTCTTTACAAAGAGAAAAGGCAGCCTGCATTAGAAGACAAACCCCTGGAGTTTTTCCAAAAGAAAAAAAGGTGAATGTGAAAAACAGAAGCAATTGTTGAAGGTCACCATTTCATCAAATGTGTCTGCACCAAGAGAAACATTTTTTGTGCTGATTGCATTGTTAAACCTCAAAAGCCCTTTACTACTGGTGAAGAGTTGATCCTACCTGCTGCTGAGGACATTCATTGTGAACTTTTCAGGGAGGCTACAGTACAAAGGTAGCATGTGTTCCTCTTTTGGATAACACCATAAAGTGATGAACTGATGAAACAGCAGAGGATACTGAGGCACAATCTTTAGAAAGGATTAATGAGTCACTGTGGTATGCAATCCAGGTGATGGGTCTACTGATTTTTTTTTTTAAAGGGAGGAAAGGTTTGTTTGACTCACAGTTTGTAGAAGTTTCAGTTCACAATCAGCTGGATCCAAGGCAGGGTGGCGTGGCAGACAGGTGGAAAGCAGCAAGGCAAGCAAGGGATGCAAAAATGAGGGTAGGCAAATCTCTTTCTGTCCCTTTTATTTTATCCAGGCTATCTGGCTTTAGGGTGGGCAGCCCTCCCACCCTTAATCCTAATACTTTAATCCCAGCATCACATCCTTGATCCCAGCAGAACTATGCCAAACCAATCAATGGACTAATTTAGTAATCACAAACTCTAGATCCAGCCCCACTTATGACCACATGAGGCTTTGGGGGGACATCTAGACACAAACCATAACATTCTGCCCCGGCCCTCCAAAGACTCATGTACATCCTTTTATGCAAAAGGCATTTAGTCCATCTCTAAGAGTTGCAAAAATCCTAACAGTTTCACTATTGCTGAAAAGTCCAAGTCCAAAGTCTCCTCTGAGATTTAGAGCAGACTCTTAGCTGCAAGCTCCCGTACAAATGGAAAGAAAGTTAAGTACTTCTAACATACAATGGCACAAAATAAATATTACCATTCCAAAAGGTATAAATAGGGGGATACAAAGAATGGGACCAAAGCAATTCTGAAATCCAGCAGGGCAAACATTAAGTCCAATAATTCCATGTGCAGCATCAGAGGCGATCTGTGGTGAAGTCTGAACTCCAAGGGGCTTGGGTGACTCTGCCCCTACAGGACTTCCAGTGGCGGCAGCTCCCATGGCTTCTCTCTTGGGCTGGTTCTGCTCCCTCCTTGCAGTTTTCCTCAGATGATCCATGTTCCTGGCTTCTCCAGACTTCTGGAGTCTCTACTGCACCT
This sequence comes from Hystrix cristata, assembly GCA_004026905.1. Lineage (NCBI taxonomy): Eukaryota > Metazoa > Chordata > Mammalia > Rodentia > Hystricidae > Hystrix > Hystrix cristata. The sequence goes on along the minus strand of PVJO010018348.1, from coordinate 20,373 downwards.
TCAGCTTCACACTTACAGCTTCACACACTGCCCTCTCAGGGGCACACTGCCTGGCCTTCCAGACCATCTGGGTGGAAGCCTTCCTGACCCCACAACTCTTGCACTCTGCAGCCACCTAAAACCAGAGTCATGTGGATGACACCAGGGTCTGCCTCCAACTGGAGCAGAAGCCAGGCTTCCTTCTCTCTTGGCTGTAGGAGTTGCGTCCCTGGATCGCTGAGCACTCTGAACCAAATCCCAAGGAACAACTTCCCTAGGCCGCCACCATTCTGGGACATGGTGCTCTGGGGCTTTCTTCTCAAAGCAAAGTCTTTCATCTTTTCAACACTGAGGCTGAAAAGTCTGGAGACCTGCTGGTTTTTGTGATGCCCTCAGGCCATCTTTTCTGTTGTCTTCTTCTGAAATACTTGGCTTTTTTCTTGCTAGTATTTTCAGCAACCAGTTTCTCCTTTGTTCTATCTTTGCAGGCCACAACTTTACTGGAGCTTCCTTTCTGGTTAAACTCACAATATTTTGAATTATTCTACTGGGTTCTTTGCTCTTGATTCTCAACACAAATCTGGCTAAAAGTCCCTAACAATATCCATGCCACAGCCTCAACATTGGGCTGCATTGATGAAGGAGAAAAACTAAAATAACTTGTGCTGTATTCTGCTTTTGTAAGCCTGCCTTATAACCTGCCCCCACCACCTGCCATAATTTACCACAGACAACTCATAAGGAGAAGGGACATGAAATTTAACTATTTGGAACTGTCTGGGACTTAAGGTAAGATTTAACCCACACTATATGTGCTGTCTGCTTCTGTAACCTTGCTTTTTACTATTTTGAAAAAAAATAAGGTCATACAATTCCTGAGAATTTAACTCCCTGTATAAACCCTAGAATTTCTTTGTCTGGGGCCCAGGCTCTGAGAGTATTAACTCTCCTCAGTCTGTTGACGTAAATAAACCCAAGTTCTGCACCTCTGAGTGGCACCTGGTTTTCTTGCTAAACTGAAAACATTTTTTTCCCCAACATTGAAATTTCTTTTGCAAGATTAATTAGTCCGCCACCCTTGATCTCAGTCTCAGGCAAAGTCTCTGGACACAAGCAAAATTCAGACAAACTTTCTGCTAGGCCATAACACCCACGGTCTGGAGTCCAACAGCCAACGCAGTCCTTCTTCCCAGCAGAAACCTCCTGAGCTTGGTCTGTACTGGCAGATTTCCTCTCAGCATTCTGGTCTTCTGAGCTCTGACCAGAATCTCCCGCTATCAACCTACGAATGTTTTCCAGGGCTTCTCCTGTAGGCGACATTTCCAAAGTTTTCCTAACTCTTCTCCTTCCCACAAGCCAGCTCCAAAGGCTTCTGAACCACATGGTCAAGTATAGTCCCAGCAATGAGCCCACTTCTCTAGTACCAAATTCTGTCTTAGTTACTTTTCTCTTGTTACTGAGACAAAATACTCGACACCCAAAGTTAAAAGAAAAAGATTTATTTGACTCACACTTTGTAGAGGTTTCAGTTTACATTTGGCTGGATCCCAGGCAAGATGGCATGGCAGACAGGCAGAAAGCAGCAAGGCAAGAAAGGGAAGCAAAAAAAGGCTACTGATGTTGACAAGAAAGCAACAGTACTTGTTTTTGTGTGATGTAGTTGTCAGGAGGATGTGCATGAGGACATGTTATGTGCACTTTTGTTGCCAACCAGCCCCAGAGCTGCAGAACTATGTAAGTCCTTGAATGATTACATACCAGGAAGACCCGATCATTTCGTGTTGGTATATGCACAGACAGAGCAGATGCCGTCACTGGACGTCTTTCTAGTTTCACTACTCGGTTCAAAGAGGTTGATTTTGAATGTGAGTCTACAAACTGTACCATCCATAGAGAAATGCTGGCTAGCCAAAAATTTTCACCTGATCTTAACATTTTGCAGGTTATGATCAAAATTATCAACCACATTAAAGTACCTGCCCTTAACTCACATCTACTTGCATAGCTGTGAGAAAATGGATGTAGAGCACACATGTGAATTCTATGCACAGAGGTGACAATGGTAGATAAATGCACAGAGCTTTTGAGTTGTAAGAGTCATGCCAGAGATTTCTTTTAGAAAAACAGGCACCACTGGCAGCACGGAATGGGCCGCAAAACTCGCTTACTTGTATGATATCTTCAACCTGCTCAGTAACTTCAATGTGTCAGTGCAGAGGAAAACCACCTCTGTGTTCAAGTCAGTAAATAAAGGGGATGCACTCAATGCCAAACTGGAATTATAGATGTGATGAACAAATATTGGGATTTTTGACATGTTTCAAATATTAGCAGAAATTTTGAAAGAGACTGAGACAGGGCCTTCTTTCTCTCCACTGGTGCATGATCACCTATCTCACCTTTCAAAACAGTTTGAGCATTAATCTCCAACCACAAAAGTCCCATGATCTGGGACGGAATGGAGCCATGACCCATTCGTGAATAAGCCAGGTGAATCAACTTTGTCTGTCCTAGAAGAGGATCAATAGCTTGGGACTGCAACATGAGCAGCACACTGCGACCAGACATCTTTCACCATAGAGAATCTGCTGAAGTTCATGAGGAACACTTAGGCAGGATGACCATTAATCACATATCAGGAAATAGCTGAGAGTCATTTTTATCCAGTTACCTACTTTCATATGGAACAGCCAAATCAGTAATCAAGAAAAAAATAGATCTAAAAAATCATAGAAAGCCCAACACAGCAGCAGATGCCAGTAACCCAGCTACTCATGAGGCTTAGGTGGGAGAATCCTAGGTTTGAGGTGAGCCTGGGATAATTATGGAGATCCTGTCTTGATCGATCAATAAATAAAATTTTTAAAAAGTCAGATAACTGGGCACTTAAAACACTTAGATCAGTCAAGTCAAAGTGATGAGCCTTTAAATTGCTTGATACTTGATTATAAATATATTTCTACCAGAGTTACAAGACCAACGATCACAGCACCTCAGGGTAAATCTTACCCTAAACACTGCTACTGGAAACGCATGATTAAAAATGAGCTAACATCAAAATAAGAATTTAGAAAAAACAAATATAGGTGAAGAAAAGGGAGAATAAACCTGAAAGTAGAAAGTAGAATCAAGAACATCTACAATCAGGGCTTGGGATTTAGCTCAGTGGTTAAGAGTAGTTGCCCAGCAAGCACAAGGCCCTGAGTTCGATCCCCAGCACCAAAAAAAAAGAACATCCACACACCGAAAAATTACTTTTGTGAAAGGCTAAGTTTTTGAAGCTATCCGAAACACAAACAATATTAGCAGTATGAAAAATGGGTGTAACTCCAGCTGTAATAGGGATCGAAAAGTTATTTTTAAGGAGGAAGTCAAAGAAAGAAAGGCTCTTTTAAAAATGTCCTGGTTTAGCTGGTAATGGTGGCACATGTCTGCAGTCCCAGCTACACAGGAAATTGAGGCAGTAGGGTCACAAGTTTGAGGCCAGCTTGAGCTACATAGTAAGACCTGTCTCAAAAAAAATTGCACAGGCAATGTCTGGTGCCAGAGATCAGAATGGAACCACCACTATGTTGTAATGACTGGGAGGGACGTGAGAGTATCTCTGGGACAGGAAATGAATGTTCTCTACCTTAATCTGGGTGTTGTTTCATGGCAATACACCTACAGAAATTTATGACAGGATACATTTTACTTCATAGAAAAAGGAGTATAAAATCTCCAGCTTAACCAAAAATATCTGCAAAGTCATCAAAGACCAGCTCATTCCAAACTTACACAGCTTTTCCAGAAAACAGTAACAATAAAGAATACTTATTAACTCATTTTATGTGGCCTTATAACATTCGTGTCAAAATCATATTGGGAAAGATTGAGGAAGTAACACTGCAGGTCCTTTTCACAAACAAAAGGGACAATCCCTAACAAAAACCCAACCAAAATTAATCTAAAATTACTGCCTTGAGTTTGTTTCCGAGGAATGTAGGTGAGTTTTATTTAAAGATCAACCATTGTCTTTAAGGACATTAACAGATTAGGAAAAATTCTAATTTATCAGAAGACAAGCAAAACGGCTTTTGACTTATACCCGCTTGTGATTTAGATAATACAGAACGCAATGGCAAAACATGAAGAGTATAGTTCCTTCACACGTCATCTGTAAACCCTTAAGTAAAATTTATGGCAGGGTGGAGTGGGCCATACCTCTAAGCCCAGGTATTCAGAGGCTGAGGCAGGAGGATCAAAAGTTAAAGGCCAGCCTGGACAGTTTAGTGAGACCTTGTCCCAAATTAAAAAAAATAAAAAGAGCTGGGGATGTAGCTCAGTGTTCCTTCAGTTCAATGCACAGTACTGAAAGAAAAAAAAGTGAGAGACCACTGGTTTGGATTAGGGCCTCATATTGTTTCCAACTGAACAAATCAATATAGAGTTATTCATGCTAAATGAAGCTAATTTAGAAATATACTGAGGTACCAAATTGCTGAGCTTCCATTAGTTATATCAGCTGAGCTTTAGTTGTCATAGATGTCAGTAATAGGCAGCCAACTGATTTCAACGGGGCAAAACAGGTAACCTCCACACCTCATTTCTGTCTCTACACCTCACTCTCATTTTACACCCATAAATACTACTGGACCATGTTGCAGTCCCACAGTTCTTAGAACCTAGCCTGGTTCTGAGGACTGTCTGCTTCTATAAACATGACTAAAAAAACAAATACTATCTTTAGTGAAATTTGTCATAATTTTGTCTTTTGACAAAACCCACGGACAGCATCGGGCATATTGTTAAACCACTAAAAGGCTGTCTGACTTCTACATATCAACTCCAAACTCTCGGCCTCTGCCTCCCATGGAGTCTTCCATGGCCACCCCATATAGACAACACAAGGGAAGGGAGAGAACCATCTGAAACCCAGACACTGCAGTAGCTGAGGCCAGAGAGGAACCTCTGGTCAGAGCTTGCTGAGGAGATGGGGCCCAAGGGAAAGTAACTCCCTAGATGGGAGAGCTGGCTCAGGGCTCTGACCTCAGATCCCACATGGGAAGCCATTGTCTGGGCCTTTCTTAGGGGTGACTCGGAGGTAGTCTCAGGTATGAAGCATACAATAGGTTCCCTGCATACACAGAGATAAAGGAGTCACTCTGGGACACTCTTCTTGTGGCAGATACGGAGAGAGGGAGGATGGCATGCTAAACCTCCCATGGTGTGGCCAGAACGGATCCGGCTCACTCCCCCTGCAATCCATCCATCAGCCTGTCCAAGTCTCATGGCCAAGTCCAAGGTAGATGGGGGAGAATTTCCTCTTCTGGTGGGTGAAACTCCAAGATCAGTGACAAAGGGTGCACAAGTATCATCTAACTCAGGGTGGAAATGAACTTTGAAGAAGACTGGTCTAACCTATAACAGGAACTACCATTTGTTATAAGTACAAGTCCTACTCCTTGATTCCTTGTATTTAAATAAATATTTGTTGAATGCTTCACAAAGTGTCTCACCCTGAGATTACATCACACACACACACACACACACACACACACACACACACCCCTCAGGGGACCTGCAGGATCTTAGACAGCATCAGGCAGACATCAGGAGTGAATAAGAGGAATAACCTGTATGATGCCCTGGGGCAGTCAGCTGAGAGACTTCTGTAGGGGCTGAAATGGGGCTGGGGATCAAGAGGTCAGAGCCTGCTGGGAGGATGAATGCAGGAGAGGGTGGAGTCCTGACACCTGTGGAGGAAGGAGCACTATTCCCACCACAGAGTACATCTCTCTGCAGCAGCTGTACAGATAGTTGGTTCCCTAGGCCAGACCGATGGTGCCCCCAATGCCAGCCCTGCACCAAGGTATGGAATGGAATCTGAAGTCTGTGCTCCAGGTGGGTGGGATTAAAGTTGACAGTGACCTCCAAGTGGAATCTGGAATTCCAAACTCAAAAGGCAGTGCCTAAAAATAGTAAAATGCCCTGACATTTTTTATTAAGTTCTACTGCCCACAGCACAAGGACCATCATCTAAATTAAGCAAGTTCAGTGATTTCCTGGGCTCCTCCTCTCAACAGGTGATGGTCAAGACTCCAAGCCTGAGAGCTGCTCCCACAGCTGACAGGAAGGCAGGGCTCTGCCTCCAGCCAGCACTCACTCTGGTGGGGACAAGAATGTGCTGACGCGCATGCCGAAGAGCTGGGGGTATCAGAAGAGGGGCAACACAGCTGAGCAGTGTGTTGGGAATGAAGAACTTATACAGGACTGAGGGTCTCAGGCTCCAGATAAAAAATCAGGACATGAGAAACTCTATCAAAAGTATGGGAAGTTCAAGTGACAGTTGTGAGGACGGAGTGTCAGAACTAGAAGACAGGTCTGTTGTCAGTGACCAGTTAATGAGCGATACCTTAAAACAAGAAAACATGAAAAATGGATCCACTCACTCTTAGACGATGCAAAGAAGACTAATCTAGGATTAACTGAAATTAGTGAAAAATCAGAAGGCAGCACAAATGGCATAAAAACCCTGTTTACTGAAATAATGGCAGAAAACTTTCCAAATAAGGGAAAAGAATTTAACATACAGATAAGTGAGGGATACAGAATCTTAAAAAGCCATGATCAGAAAAGAACCTCTCCATGACACATCACAGTTAAAAGCTCAAGTCATAAAAGAAAATAATCTCCAACCCAGGCTGATATATCCTGCAAAATTTTCAAAGTTGGTGGAAAAATAAGATACTTTCATGTTAAATGCACTTAAAGAAATTCATGACTACCAACCAGCACTCCAAAAAATTCTTGAGGATACCCTAGAAAGAGACAATGAAGCTAAAATGACAAAAAGACTAATAGAACGTATATGCCAGTTAGGGTGAGCAGTTAAGTAGAAGGGAAAGATAAGGAACCAACAACAGGAAAATAAGTCAAGGACAGGAATAAGTCAATACTTTTCAGTAATAACTCAGTGTGAATGGTTTCAGTTTCACAATCAAAAGACACAGACTGGCAGACTATGTGAAGAAACAAAATCCATCAGTATACTTACACAAGAAACACATTTAACCCAAAAAGAAACTCATAGACTAAAAACCAAAGGATGGAAAACAATATTCTATGCAACAGGGGCCTCCAATAAAGGAATGACAGCTATCCTATATTCAGACAAAATGGACTTTCAGCCAAAACTGATCAAAAGAGACAGAAAAGGTCACTACATATTGGTTAAGGGAACAATCCAACAGGAACACGTAACAATTGCTAACATATATGCACCAAACAATGGCACACCCAACTTTATAAAACAAGTTTGATTGGACTTAAAAGATCAGATAAATATTAACATAATTACAGTAGGGGACCTCAATACCCCACTATCACAAATAGATCAACTAGACAAAAAGTCAACGAAGAAATAGCAGAATTGAACAAAACCTTCAAACAAATGGACTCAATAGATATCTACAAAATGTTCCACCTATAAACAACAGAATACATTCTTCTCAGGAGCACATGGAACGTTCTCCAAAATGGACCATATACTAGCCAATAAAGCAAGCTTAAGTAAATGTAAAAGAAGTGAAATTATACCATGCATATTATCAGCTCATAGGACAACAATGTTAGAAATCAACAATGATCCCCCAAATGCACAAAAACTAAATAATACACTCTTACATAAAGAAAGGGTTACAGAAGAAATCAAGGAAGAAATAAGACAGTTTCTAGAACTAAATGATAATGCAAATACAACATACCAGAACTTATGGGACACAATGAAAGCAGTCCTAAGAAGGAATTTTATAGCTGGGAATGCCCACATCAGAGAAACAGAGAGGAAAAAAAAAATAAGAATGAGCTCAAATAAATAACCTAATGATGCACCTCAACATCCTAGAAAAACAAGAGCAATCTAAACTCAAACCTACTATAAGGAAAGAAGTTATAAAGATCAGAGCAGAAATTAATGAAATTGAGACCAAAAAAATGCAAAAGTTAATGAATCGAAGATTTGGTACTTTGAAAGAATAAACAAAATAGACAAACCCTTAACCAATCTAACCAAAAAGGAGAGAAAACCCAAATTGATGCAATTAGAAATGAAAAAATTGAAATCACAACATACACTGCTGAAATAAAAAATATTATTAACAACTACTTCACAAACCTGTGTGCCAATAAATTGGAGAATCCAGCAGAAATAGATAGATTCCTAGACACATATAAATTGCCAAAACTGAACCAAGAAGATTTTAAACCCATGAATAATCCAATAACAGGTGATGAAATTGAAGCAGTAATTTTAAAAATCTACCAAGTAAGATAAGTCCAGATCAAGATGGGTTCACTGCTGAATTCTATAAAAACTTAAGAGAAGATCTAACACCAACACTCTTCAAGATTTTTAATGAAATTAAAAGAGAAAGAGTAGTCCCAAAGTCATTATGGAACCTACCATTACTCTGATTCTGAAACCAAATTAGGATCCAACCAAAAAAAGAGAACTACAGACAAATCTCATTAATGAGTATAGATGCAAAAATCCTCTATAAGATACTAGCAAGTGGAATGTAACAAATTGTCAAAAAGATCACACATCATAACCCAGGCTTCATCCCAGGAATGCAACAGTGGTCCAACACATGCAAATCAATAAATGTAATCCACCATATAAACTGAAGCAAGGACAAAAACCACAAGATCATCTCAGTAGACACAGAAAAAAACTTTGACAAAATCCAATATTCTTTCATGATTAAAAAATCCCTGAAGAAAATAGGTATAGAAGGTCCTTATCTCAATTTGATAAAAACCATTTATGACAAACCTTCTGCTAACATCATATTAAACGGGAAAACCTGAAAGCTTTCCTCTAAAGTCAGAAACAAGACAAGGGTGTCCAACACTACTCCTGTTTAACATAATACTTGAAACATCAGTAAGAGCAATTAGGCAAGAAAAATAAATAAAAGGGCTATATATAGGAAAGAAAGAAGTCAAATTATCATTATTTGCAGAGGACATAATCCTCTACATAGAAGACCCCACAAAATCTACCAAAAGATTCTTAGTATTAATACCCAAATTCAACAATGTAGCAGGATACAAAATCAACACAAAAAAATCTATAGCGTTCCTGTACACTAATAATGAACCTGCTAAAAAAGAAATTAGGAAAAAAATACCATTCACAATGGCACTAAAAAAAATTAACACTTAGAAATTAAGCTAACTAAGGAAGTGAAAGACCTCTACAGTGAAAACTACAGCACTCTGAGAAAGGAGACTGAAGAGGACATCAGAAAATGGAAATATATTCTGTTTCTGGCTAGGTAGAACCAATATAGTTAGGCAAAACAGTCAACCTATACAATTCATTTCCATTTTGTACCCATAAATACCACTGGATCATGTTGCAGCCTCATAGTTCTTTGAATTTGTTTTGGTTATGAGGGCTGCTGGGTTCTCGAAACATGAATAAAAGGCAATCGCTACCTTTAACTGAATTTGTCGTAAGTTTGTCTTTTGACAAAACCTACAGCCAGCATTAGACTTATTTGCAAATCACTAAAAGGCTATCTGATATCTATGATTCAACTCCAATCCCCTGGGCCTCAACTTCCTCCAGGACCCTCCATAGGGACAGCACAAGAGCAAAGGCAGAGCCATCTGACACCCAGACACTGCAGAAGCTGAGGCCAGAGCCAAGCTGGTACGTGGAACTTTAGGTGGGCTCAGAGCTTCCTGAGGAAACCCCAGACTGAGGAGGGCAGCTCCTGAAACCAGGAGCCAGGCTCCCGACACTGACCTTAGACTGCACACATGAAGTCAGTACTCCAGGCCTTTTCGGGCATGATTCTGAGGGGACCTCTGCTATGTGACACAGCAGGTTCCCTGATTCCATCAGAGAAAAAGGATTCACCAGGCGACAGTCTTCTTGTGGCAGATCAGAAGAAAGTGAGGACAACATGCTGAATGAACGGGACCAGGTTGCACCTCTGCCATCCATTCATCACCTCCCCAAATCTCACAGCTAAATCCAAGGCAAATGGGGGAAGGGAGATGCTCTCCTTCTGGTGGATGGAACTCCAGGGTCATTGGTAAAGGGCAAGAATGTGTCCTCTCAAACAGGGAGGAAGTGAACGGTGAAAAATATTGGTCCAACCTGCAATATGAACTATCATGTTTTATAAGTACAAGTCTTGCCCCTTGAATCCTTGAATTTAAAAAGCACATTTAAAAAATAAAGATATGTTGATTGACTCTCAAAGTCTTTCATGCCAAAATTGCACATGTGTGCAAGTGCCATCAAACTCACACACACACACACACACACACACTCATCCTCAGGAGAAATGCAGGATCTTGGACAGCACCAAACAGCTAACAGAACCAAACAGAATGAATGACCTGTACAATTCCCTGGGGCAGTCAGCTCAGAGACCTTGCAGGGCTGCACTGGGTGGGAGGTTCAGGAGGTTGGGACCTTTGGGTAGGCTGGGGGCAGGAGAAGATGGGGTCCTGACACCTGGGCAGGAAGGAGCACTGTTCCCAAGACAGAGCATATTTCTACGGCAGCTACACATACAGAGGGTCCCCCAGGCCAGTTTGATGGTGACCCCCGATGCCAACCCTGCCCAAGGATGTGCAATCTGAAGTCTGCACCCCAATTGGATGGGACCGAAGTTGACAACGACATTGAAAGTGATCCTGTAGTACCAAACTCAAGAGCTGCGCCCACAAAATAAGAAAATACCCTCACATTTCCTTTTCAGTTCCAAGTCCCCACAACACAAGCTACCACCACCTAAATTATCAGTTCAGTATTTATCAGGGCTCCTCCCACCCCCAGGCAAACTTGCAGGCACAGCAGGTGGCTGACCATGCTCAATGTCTTCCCCTCTGCTCAGCTGCTGTCCCCTCATGGGGGCTGACTGGTGATCAGGAGTCAACCTGACGGCTGGCCCCACAGCTGACTGGGAAGGCAGAGCTCAGCCATGCACCCTGGTGGGGACAGGGACATGGTGAGAGACACTGTGAAGAACTGGGGCTATCAGGAAGGTAGGCAACAGACAGAGCCACACAGCGTGATGGGGATAAAGCTCTGATACTGAGGGCCTCAGATGTGAGGGGAGGCTGCAGCTGGGAGTTCAGGAACAGAACTGAGGCATCTTAGCAAGACACCGTGAAGTGGGAGGTTCAGGACATCGAAAGGGATCAGGGTATTCTGGGGACCACTGTGGCCCACACACTCAGCCTGTGCACTCAGTGCACTGCACACCACCTGGCTGTCCATCCGCTGGCCACTCCAACCTCTAGGCATGGTGACCACTCATTGCATCTGCTTCCTGGAACTCACCTGGGTTCCCCCTTCTCTGATTCTATGGGAAGGTCCCAGATCCTTCTCTTCCCCATACAGCAGCAGTGGGGAGACTCGATTCTCACAGACACCAGCACAGTGTGTCTGTGTGGGGAAGGACCACACAGTCCCAATCTCCTGTTCCTGACTTTGGGTGACAGTGAAGCCAAAAGAACCCCTGCTCCCTTAGGCCCCAGTGAGAATCTGCCAAGTCGGCTGTCTCCTTCCTGAGTCTTCCAGGTGAGAGCACCGCTTGAGGGATGTGGGAGGACGCATTTGAGTACAGGAACAATCTGGAAGGTTCCTCAGCCGCTTTGCTAAGGCCACCTACCCAGATACCAAGGGACAGAGCCTTTAGGACCCTGGCTCACAGCCATTTACCGCAGTGGTCACACAAGAGCAGGGAATTTAGGGTCCTGAATGTTGGGCCATTGTATATGGAACATTCCGCTCCCCAGTTTCTTGGATTTCCTGTGCCCTGGAGCCCATGCTGCCACAACCTCCTCATGCAGTCCCTTCTTTGGTCCCTGGTGCCCTCAGGAATCTGAAGCTGAGGACTGAGGCAGGGCAGGGAAAGCAGCTGCATTTGTCTCCAGAACGGCCAGGGTGACACAAGCTCGGGGAAGAGCGTGCTGGCCCTCTAGTGGATGCTTTCTGCCAGAAGCTCAAAGGGGCCCGAAAAAGAGAGAGGAGAGGCTGACCTTGGACAATGGACAAGATAAGGCTGAAAGGGCAGCTGCAGGAGGAGGCAGCTGAGGTCGGAGGAGTGGTGGGTGGGGTGGAGAGGCGCAGAGTGAGGAGAGGCTCTGGGAGAAGCCAGGAAAGGCCGCACAGCAGGGTTTTCTCTCCACTCTCAGATTCTGGGCGATTCTGTTGCGTCCTCTTGGATTTGACACTTAATGTTACTAACATCTGTTTCTGTCCCATCCTTCCAAACATTGTCAGAGGCCCAAGATGCACCTTCTATATGTGATTTTGAGACAGTTTCCTTCACACAGGCTTGACCAGGCTTCTGCCTGGGTCCCATTACTGTGACCATCAACATTTGGAGACTTTTCTGGGGGAACTAAAAGAGAATCTGACACTTTCCAATACTTGCCAATGACTCTCCCCATGTTGGGTACAGGGATGACCACTAGAAATGGACAAAGAAAATCAGCATTCGTGCACACCTAGAGGAAGATCAATACAAACATTTGAAAGCCTAACATCCCACTTTGCATGCATAGCTCATACTATTTCCTTAAGAGACAAATTGCAAAACACGACAGTTATTGATGCTGTTTTCCTGGAAAGAGCATCCTAGGGGTATCCTGTTCATAATTACAGCAAAATAAAGGAGACCCTTCCATCCACTCACTATCCGCAATGCTGTGTCCTGGTGAAAATTACTATGCTCTTCCCCCTCTGAATCTGTGACATAACTAAAGGCTCTTCTGACCCCTCTCAGGGCCAGTGAGTGCTACCATCTGTAGGAGGAGCCAAGATTTAAGCTTCCTTGGTCCTCTGGAGAGTGGAAAGTGTTCCTCACAGCTCTCCTTGAGCCTGGGTGCTCCCTGTGTCTGCACGGACCTTGATTCAGAGCTGAAGGGCTGGAGCTGGAGGGCCTCGTGCTCTTTTTTGTTGTTCTAGCCCAACTGACACTAAAACCCTGCACTCTTCCCTTCTGGCTACAATTATAGGTAGGAGGAGTTTCTGGAAACCATACCCCCACTAGAAAGCAGCAACCTTGTGCTCAGCTCTCATGGGCGCTACCTGGTCACACCCAAGCAGCATAAGGTCCCCTTCCCTAAACCCTGTGCCCACTTGCCAAGATACCCCAACCTGGGACCTAACAAACATTCCTGCTCATGGTGGTCATCAGGGCTTGGAGGAGCGTATGCATGAGGCAACCCTGAGTCCTCACTGCTGGGAGAGTTAACATGAGGTGAAAAGTTTTGGTCAGCTTGGTCCCCAGGAGCAGTGTGAAGTCCAAGGACCCTCGAGATCACTCCCCCACCTCTGCAGGTCCTCATGTCTCAGAGGATGCCCTAGACTCCTATACCAAGGACACTGGGCTGAGGCCTCAGGCGACACAGGAATGGGAGAGGAGGTAGGACCTGCATGGGTCTCCTGAAGAGTTGTTGGTGAGAACAGGAGGTGGCCCCCAGGAGTGTGGAGGCCATTGGAGATGCAGCGCCTGATGAGAACTGGACAGCCCTCCTCCCTTAAGCCCAGACCAGGTCTATGAGCAGAATCCTTCATCTTGCGGCAACAGAGTCTGAAAGGATGAGACCAACTCCAGGGCTGACAGACAGCTCCTGTCTGCTGAAGTCTCCCCCAGGGACAGCACCTGGGGCACTTCCTGTGCGGCCATCTGCCCTGAGGACACCCACTTATCACCACAGACCCCTGGGCCAGGCCTTACAGGGCCCGCTGGGTCCCAGCTGCCTTCATCCTGCTGGGCCCTGCTGGTGCCATAAGGTCACAAACCTACCAGGTCAACTCCCTCAGCTCTAGCTTACAGATCAGCCAACCTCCCGGACTCGAGACAATAAAGAAGAAAAGAAATATGCAATAAGGCCAGAGGAGATGAAGTTTTAAAGGAGAAATGAAGGGATAAAGACACAATCCCATTGACAAAATTGTGTCCCAAAACATCGTGTGGCCATTTGCAGGGAATTCACGGCCTCTCATCCCGGGTGCATGTGCTTCAACTAGAAATTCCATTTGACCCAGCTATTCCCCTTCTAGGTATCATCCCAAAAGAGTCAAAGACATCATATTACAGTAACACATGCATATCCATGTTTATAGCAGCACAGTTCCTAATAGCTAAATTTTGGCAGTGATCTATATGACCACCAACAGATGAGTGAGTAAAGAAAATGTAGTAGTTATACACAATGGACTACTACTCTGCCATAATGAAGGATAAACTTGAGTCATTTGTAGGAAAAGGGATGCACCTTGAGACCATGGAAAGTGAAATCAATCAGACACACAAGCTTAAATATCACATAGTTTCTAAGAAACCCAAAATACAAACAAAGAGCAAAATAAGAGATAATAGGAGATAGGGAGATAGATCTTTGCAAAAGGAGAGAGGACCAAGAGATAGAGGGAGGATGGAGGGAGCAGAGGATGAGGGGATGAAAAAAGAATCGAGATGTGCTGTGTACACATACCAAATTCTCATGAGGAATGTGATAATTATGTAGTATAAACATATACTAATAAAAAATAACAATTGAAGAAAAAAAAAAGAACCAAAAGAAATTCTCAATTCTTTCATAGGAGGCAACACAGCATCCCAACAAATGCAGTGAGGATATTTGATCGCTTAAAGTTCTTTTTAAAAAGGTCTCCAGACTGTCAAATTCCCCTGGGGGGATGGGAATTTGTCCTCAATTGAAAACTATAAAACAATATACATTTAAAATAAGATAACCAGCCTTTTGCTTGCCTTGCTCCTTTCTGCCTGTCTGCCATGCCAGCCTGCCTTGTATCCAGCCAATTGTGAACTGAAACCTCTACAAACTGTGAGCTAAATAAACCTTTCTTCCCTTAAAAAATAAATAAAATAAATAAAATAAAATAAGATAAACCAGAATAGCCAAAATAATATTCATAAAGAAAAACAAAATTGGGTACTCATACTCCTTTATTTGAAAACCTACTACAATGCTACAGTAATAAAAATGGTGTGAGACTTGAATAAAATTCACAGAAGGACTAAGGGAACAGCAATGAGACTCCAGAAATCTTGAACAAAGCGCATTGAGATAACTTAAGAGGGGAAGAATGATCTTTTAAAACAATGGTGTGGGGATTTAGCTCAGTGGTAGAGCACTTGCCTAGCAAGTGCACAGCCCTGAGTTCAATCTCCAGCACCAAAAAATAAAATAAAATAAAATAATGGTGCCAAGATAGCTAGATAATCATATGCACAGGAAAGAATTTTTGGAAACTTCTCACTGTATTCAAAAAGTAACTCAAAACAGATCAGTGAGTTAATTGTGTTAAATCCATTTTTTAAAATGAACTCGTTAGAATTAAACATGGGGATAAATCTTCATGACCTTGAATTTGGCAACAGATTCTTAAATATGACACAAAATCACAAATACATAAGTGAAAATAGATGAAATGTATTTTATCAATGTTAAAACTTTTGCGCATCAAAAGTTATCAAGAATGTGAGATAGCAGGAGAATCTGGTATTGCAGATAACAGGGTGAATATGAGGCATTTGCTGCCACTTTTTGTGTGGTAGCCTCAGTCCCAGAAATCCAGGCATGAAGGTCCCAAGGCAGATGGACACCAAGAAACATCTTGGCTGCTTCTGCAACAATTTCAGAATCTGTGCGCCATATCCGAGCCTGCCGGATGGCACCTTCCAGCAGGTGATGCTGCAGGGTGATACAGCTGCAGGAGGGGCTGCCTGGCTACTTCATGGGGGAAATGCAGCTGCATTACTACCAGATGTGTATTAAGACAGAAACACAGGCAAAGGGCATTATGGGCTTAAACAGAAAAAAAAATACCATTTCAAGAATGCAGTGAGTGGATCATAATTTTTCTGAGGGAAATCCTGGTCATTAATTTGGGCAACATAGTGAGACAGGAGAGAAGGGCATGAGATTCCCAAGAGGTGCTTTCTATTTTTCCTCCACAGCTGCCCCAAACACCTTGCAGCTGGCCCAGCCACACCGGGCACCCCACAGCCACTCCAGGGGATATTCGTTCTGGCTGCAGCAAGCTTTGGTCCAAGACCTATCCCAGGTGTCTCTGCCATGCAGCCTCTCTGATAATTCCACCCTTCTGCAGCCCCCCTCAGTCAGATCTGCAAGGGTCCCCTCCCTTACCTGTGACCACACAGAAAGTGACACTGCATGTGCACAAGCCTGTCTCTTTTCTTCTATAAGCAGCCCCCATACCCGCAGCAGGTCAGTCCGGCACCGTTCCCTCTTATGCTACAGCTCTACTGAAGCCTCCTTCACAGCGCGTATCTATGTGTGATTGTTATCTCAGGTAGAGCACGCTGAGCCAGTGTACAAAGAGCTGGTAACACCAAAGGCCACTGGTGCTGAACGAAGCCAGTGGCCAGTGCTGGTAACCCTGAGGGAGGCTGGCAGCAAGAGATCAACAGGGAGCAATGAGAACTGCCATGAACCACCATCTCTGTGGCCTGCAGAGTTCCAGAGGCCTGCTGCCAGTTGCTGGCTCTGGGTGTCCAGAAGGGCTGCTGTCACTAAGAGATGACAGCTGCTGGCATGCTAAGCTCAGGACTGGAAACACTTAAAGAGCTACATCTTGTCAATTCTTAATCATTCCACAAATTGAGCAAAAGAACCCTCGCCGCGAGCTAACATCCTGGTGGCTTCTACAGGGCCCCTTCCTTTAGAGGGCTCTGAAGAAGTGGACAGACGACAGTTGTGGTTGGTGTCAATGGAGAAGCAGCTCAGCGACAAGCCCACGTGTGATTTCCATCTTCTATGCAGCTAAAGACCCACATTAGCTGGTGACAACAGGGACAGAATTTGTCTGGGAAAGTGGCAGAAATGCCCACTGTTCCTCTCGTGTTTCATATTCAGAACTTCAGTTTTGCACAAACCTCTCCTAAAACAACTGCCTTTGTTAAAGCAACTGAGGTCAGTTCTGGTCTCTGCCTAAAAACAAAGTGTCCAGCAAGTCAGAGAAGAGCAGGGCTAGTGAAAAACCTCAAACAGACATGAGAAAAGTGCAAGAAAAGAAGCAGCCCAGTCCACTTAGCTGTTTGAAGAAAAAGAAAAATGCTCAGAACACAAAATCATTTGGTTCTGAAAAGGAAAGAATAAGAAAACATCGAAAAGTACCTCAAAAGTACTTTCTGAGAAGCAGAATGCAGAGAGATAAGGGATTCTCTGGATACACTTAAAGCCATTCAAATGTGAAAACTCTAGAAGTATCGACAATAAAAGAATAAATTTGTTTTGACTGGGCACGATAATGCACACCTGTAATCCCAGCACTTGCAAGGTTGACACAAGAGGATCACAAATTTGAGGTACCTTGGAAAACTTGGTGAGACCTTGTCTCAAAATTTTAGAAAATTTTAAGGGGCTGAAGGGCAGCTCAGTGGTAGTAGAGTGCTTGCCTGGCATGCTCATGGCCCTGGGTTGAATCTCAATACAGACCAAAAAAAATCATGAGACCTCACCCCCCAACTAGAAGTTGCAATATTTTTTAAACAAAAAGTCAATTAACAAGCATTAGTGAGGATGTGAAGAAACTGAAATCCTTATGCATTACTAGAGAGAGTATGAAATGCTGCAGCCACTATGAGAAACACTTAAGCAGTTTCTAACAGAGCTAAACAGAATTATCATGTGACCCAGCACTCCCATTGCTAGGTATATACTAGGAGAATATAGAGAAACAGGGACTCAAATAGTTTACTGATGGTAATGTCACTACACCATTCTGCACAGTAAGCAATGTGTGGAAATAACCAGAGTGTCTGCCAACAGGTAATGGATAAATAAATATGGCAATGGATAAATAAATATGGTATATACATACATTCAAATATTAGTCATGAAAATAAAGATCTGATACACTTTTTATGTGTACAAACCTGGAGACATCATTAAGCAAGAAACAAAATGGTACATCTTTGTATAATTGCATTTTTATACAAAGGAAAATTACAGAGACAGGAAGTAGATCTGAGGTTGCCAGAGGCTGGGGTAGGGAGATCATGAGGAGTTATTGTTTGATGTCTACAGAGTTGTTCAGGTGATGTAGTGGTCATTGTACATTTGAATGTAATTAATGGCATTTATGTATACATTTAAAATGGATAAAATATAACTAACTTTTTACTACATATACATTAACAACAATTTTTTAAAAGTCATTAGGAAGGATGCATAAAACACATGCATACTGGTCAGCTAATGTGTATCATACTGGTCAGCATCCCCACTGCAGCTCCTGACCCTGGACACAGGTCTCCTCATGACCACCAGGAGGCGACATCAGGACACAGTCAACACAGAAAAATCAGTTCTGCGAGACAGGAGCTTGGCTTTGTCTCAGGAAGTGAAGATGCAGACTAATTTCCATTTCTTGCCCCCAACAGACCCTGGTGAGGATCTCCCATGAACCTGCTCTATCCGTCCCACTCCTTCCTAGATGTCTGAGGATCGTGCTGTGCCAGGGCTCCCTGGGCAGCCCCCTCCCTCCTGTCATCATCTCTTGGGAAAAGGGTGGCTGTAACCACAGGAGAGTCAGCCAGGCAGACAGGACAGAGACCACCAAGGGAGAACATGGGCAGAAATGAGTCACAACTCTGCCAATACACACAGAAAGGCAGAGTCTCACTGAAGCGTCTCCCAAAGGACAACAGAGGGCACAGCCACTTGACCTTCAACTTCCACAGTCTGCTCTTCCCAAGATCTGCAGGTCACCTCCTCCTGTACAACCAGGACCAGAGGCTACTTTAGACACCCTTGAAACCAGGTTTCTGTCCCTGGATGAGACCACATTGGTGAAACCAGATATAGAGGATGGGTCCTCCTCATCTCATCACTCAGCTGTCCCTGTTCTAGCCCCCAAGAGCAACTCTGTCACCTTACTTACATGGAGTAAATCCTATCTTCCCAGAGCAATTGAACACCATGGAAGAAAGACCAGCTACTCAATTCAGTTCCTTTGTCACAAAGGGAAATACAAGCCTGGGGTGAGGAACCCAGGGGTTCTTTATGTAGTGCTAACAGCCGCAAGGCCACAACACAGCAGAGGTCTGTATGGGGGTGAGTCCAATATATTCTCAGGGGACAGGGTCCCCTGAATCTTGATTCTCAAAGTGTGGTCTGGGTACTCAAATGGAGCACAGTGAAAGTGGAAGAATGAGCAGGAGGCTGGACTGAGAGGGGAGGAGACACAGGCTTCCTGGGCTGAGACCTCGCCCTCTGCCCATGTGACCCTGGGAAGTGCTCCTGCCCTGGGAGGTGGCTCCGCTCAGAGAGAGGAAGGACAGCAGAGCTGACTTGCCTGAGCAGGTGAAGCTTCTTCTGCAAGGAGGGAGGACACAGCAGGCTGCAGAGAGCATGGAGCCCGCTTCAACCTTTCCCCAAAGAAGGTTCATCCCCTGGTGGAAGCTTTTGGTCACAGGTGAGGGGATCATTCTCTGACAGTGGGAGGGAGGAAGGGAGCGTAGAGACTGTCTTGGGTCTCTTGGGCAGGACAAGACACTCAAAGGGGACACGGGGCTTCTATCTGGAGCCTGGAGGGACAGGCCACAAAGAGGGACAGAAGGCTTAGCAACAGGACACAATCAGTGAGCTGGAACTGATAAAGCAGGAGGAAACTCTCCACTGTTCTGTTCCAAGTCAGTCATCACTGACCACTATATTTTGAAAATTGACACTAACCACCATTGACTCTCCAAATAAAAACTCTCCAAAAGGGCTGGGGATTTAGCTCAGTGGTTAGAGTGCTTGCATTGCAAGCACAAGGCCCTGAGTTCGATCCCCCGCACCAAAAAAAAAAAACCACTCTGAGGGCATTAAACATTGCCCTTATGCACCAACATTACAAAGTGACAAATAAACTCCTCGACATGTAGTTTCAGGGAGCCCTTGCTCATTGATCCGCAGGTATCTGAGCCTGTTCCAGGCACTGGGGCTTCCACAAAGGTCAGACCAGTCCCCGTCCTCATGGAGCTCTTGTTTTAGTGGGCACAAAATCAGGTCTGCGAGGACATCAATAAGGGGAGATTAGGTGTTGACAAGAGCCACAGGGACACAGCAGCAGACAACCAGACAGTGAAGCCCTGGAGTCTCTACAGGAGATGGTCAGGGAGGGCGTCTCCCCAGGATGCCCTGGAAGTGAGCCGGGATCTGAGGGCAGTGAAGGGAACCAGGCAGACACCAGGCGGACAGTGTTTCTAACAGAAGAAGCGGTCAGGGTTATGAAGCAAAGAGGTCATGCTGCTCACCTTGACCCAGTCGGAGACACACAGAGATACATACACTGTCACACTCAGCAACATGGCTTGGGATGGAATCACCTGCTTAGGA
>PVJO010018347.1:0-36941 GCA_004026905.1 Hystrix cristata | reverse complement strand
TAAAGTGTAGTTACACTTATTGCAAATAGGGAGGGGTGGGTGAATGGAAGGGAGGGGAGGGGAAGGGGGGAAGAGGGGGGAAAACCAAGATGTATCATGTACAGGTACAAAATAACCATGTTGATTATGATCATTATGTATGCAATGTACCAATACATGTTCTTGGTAAAAAATAATAAAAAAATTAAAAAAAAATAGTACGCCATACTACACCAGCAGCATTTTCATACTTCTAGTATTTTTGTAAGTATACTCTGATGTTGGCACAATGATAAATTGCCTAACCACAAGTTTCTTGGGCTGTATCCCATCACCAAGCAGTGCATGACCGTAGTGCATAAAATGTCTGCGTTCGGTTTAGGGAGTAATGACCGAGCAGAGTCCTGTGTACCACCCAGCAGATCCCGGGTCCTCTCAGATTGCGTTCCTCACTTCCTGGACGTGCCCCTGTTTGGCTTTGTAATGCTTAGTCCTTTGTTATTTTTTTATACTTTGTATTTCTAGTTTTAGAGTTAATATGTTTTTCATTTAAAAATTTACTGAGATGAAATTTATAGGAAACAAAGCTGCTTTAAAGTGAGCAACTCAGTGGTATTTCGTGTAGTTGCAATGTCAGGCAATCATCTTTATCCAAAACACTTCCGTCACTATAAAGTAAAATCCTGAGTCTGTTAACTATGTTTTGCCTCTGTAGAGTCATTCTATTTTGGATATTTCATCTAAATAAAATCATACAATATCTGTCATTTTGCACCTGTCTTCCTTTACTTAGCACAGTGTTCCCAAGGATCAGCCATGCTGCAGGATGTTTTGGAACTTCACTCATTTTAATGATTGGGCAATATCCCATTGTACGTAAATTCTAGAATTTGTTGGTAAGTTTGTTCTTTTATTGATGGACTTTCCAGCCATTTCTACCATTTAGCTGTTGTGAATAGTGCTGGTATGAACATGTACTTGCTTGAGTCTCTGTTTTCAATTCTTTGGGTATATACACAGCAGTATAATTGCTGGGTCGTATGCCAGTTGTGTATGCATTTTACTTTTTGAGGAACTATCGAGCTGTTTTCCAAAGTGGCTGTACAATTTTGCTTTTCCATCAGCAATGTATGAGGGTGCCAGTTTCCCCATGTTGTTGCAAATACTTGTTACTGTTTTATTTATTTTTTGGATTGGGGGAGAATGTGGAAGAAGGATATCATATCCATACTAGTAGAAGCAAAACTGTACCACGTTGTGGTTTTGATTTGCAGTTACCTAAAGCATAATGATGTTGAGCATCTTTTCACTTGCTTATTGGTCATATGTAGATCTCTCTTGGTGAACCGTCCATTCATGGCCTTTCCTTATTTTGACTGAGTTGTTTGACTTTTGCTATTGAATTGTAAGATTCTTTATACACTTGTCAGCTAGATCATTTGCAAATATTTTTTCCTGTTCTATAGACTGTCTTTCCACTTTCTACAGAGTATTCTTGAATGCATTTTATGCACAGCGTTTAATTTTAACGAAGTTCAATTTATCTGTTTTTTCTTTTGTTGTTCATGCTTTTGGTATCATATTTATGAATTGCAAAATCCAAAGTTACAAACATTTATCTCTATCTTTTCTTCAAAGAGTTTTATGATTTTAGTCCTTACATTTAGGTTTGATTCGTTTTGAGTTATTTTGTAGGAAGTGTGTGGTAGAGGTCCAAATCCATTCTTTTGCATGTGGCTACCTAATTTTCCAAGCACCATTAGTTTAAAACATTGTCTTTTCCACCACTGTTCAAAATTGATTGGCCATAGATATATAGCTTTATTTCTAAACTCAAAATCTTCTTTGATTTGTCGGTATATCTGTCTTTATTCTGGTATTACACTGTTATGATTATTGGAGGTTTGAAATTGAAAAATATGAGTCCCTTAGTTTTGTTCTTCTTTTTTTCAACATTACATGGTGCCTTTAGTCATTTGCAATTCCATATGAATTTGAGAATCAGCTTTTCTATTCCTGCAAAATAAGCCGTTCAAATTGGGTAAAGATAGCATTGAATCTGTAAATTGCTTTGGTAGTACTGCCACCTTAATTTAAATTGCCATATTAAGCCTTCCACCATGAACACAAGACATCTTTCCATTTATTTATGTCATTTTAATTTTTTTCAGCAGTGTGTCTTACAATTTTCATGGTAAAAGTTTTTCACCTCATTGGTTAAACTTACTTTTACATTTGTAATGCTATTATTCATGGACTTGTTTTCCTAATTTCCTTTTGGGGTTGCTCATTTCCGTCACATAGAGACACAGCTGATTTTCGTGTATTGATCTTGTGTCTGTGACTTTTGCTAAATTTGTCTTATTAGCCCCAGTGGATGTTTTGTGGATTCTTTGGCAGCTCTAATTACTTTTTTACTTTGGACTTCAACTATATCCCTAAGCAATATGCTGTTTGTCTTCACCAGCATTTGAACTCAAACTAGATAAAATCACATAGTGTGTATATTTGGTGATTCGTTTCTTCCGCTCTGTGTTATGTTTAGAGAATCATCCATGTGGCAGTTGTAGTTTGTCTGTTTTCATTGCTGCGTGATAGTCCCCTGTGTGAATATAAGGCATACACAGATTTTATCACAGCTGGGCATCTAGGCCGCACTGGGGCTATTGTGTGTGGTGCTGCTGAGAACACACCGTGTGGTCTCCTGATGCACACATTTATTGGGGTCAACCTCCATGTGGAATGCTGGGCTGTGGAGCATGTGCCTGTACAGTCACCTACTCCAAGCACTGCCTGCCAGGAGCACCCCTGCTGCTCCAAGACTGGTCCCAGTAGGAGCTCCCAGCATGCCCACTTCCCTACCTCTTCCTCAGACAGCCCCCGCCCGGGCCTCCACCTGGTAGACTCAATTATTGTAACCTGGCCAGTCTGCTGAGTGAGTGCTGAAATATGAGAGGCACTACTGACTTAATGTAGGCACGAGAGTCCCAGCAGTTCCAGGGACTGGTTTAACATGGGTCACCCTCACAGACCTGAGTGGGCAAAGATAGTGGTATATCACTCTATGACAAGGACATGGTCTCAGAAACACCTCACTAGTCAGTTTTGTCATTGTGCAGACATCATAGAGTGGACTTCTGCAAACCTAGATGGTATTGCTTGCTGCACGTCAAGGCTCTATGTCATATGTAGTAGTCCTGGGGCCGTGATGACCAAAGCCACAAAAGTTTAGATTTAGCAGAAGAGAAAATGACATGATCAATAGCTGTGGTAAATGCGACATGTATGGAGCTGCTGCTGCCTAACACAGCATAGTTTTTCACAATAGACCTTTTTTAATACATAGAAAGAATAGTCTTTTTTTATAAACAGAAAGAAGAGAAAGAATAGACTCATTTTCAGCATCTACCCAACCTACCTGACAGATCCTGGGTATTTAAAATTTTACTCTGTTTTATCAGGGAAGGTCTATTTAAGAAATTTGAGAACTATTCACTGAGTACTAATCTCTGCCAATCATTGGGCTCTACATTTTACACACTCAATTAAAAGTAATCCTTACAAAATGCATGGATGATTAGCAATAATTACCTCATGTCACAGACAAGCTAAGCTAGGCTCAGAAAATTAAATTGGTCAAGGTCAGACACATAAGAAATGACAAACCTGGGAGCTGATGCAGATATAGCCAGATCCCAGATCCTCTTTCCACCACATTATTTTTTTGTTTTTACTCGAAGGGTTACCTTCAAAAGCTTGTCCCAAAGAAAGTCATAGTAAAATTTTCAGGTACCAGTCAGGCCCACTGGGAAGATTCTTTCCAGGTATAGTTTCACATGGGCGATATCCCAAAGAACCAGGCCAAGAAAACAAGAAGGCCTGGTACAGCCATGTGGGAATAGTTCTTGCAAGTTCAGGGGCTTGAGATTCAGTCTTTGCCAGTCCTGCACTGACTCAGCCCCTATGGCAGCTGACTTAAAGGTGAGGCAGCTCTCCCAGCAATGGCTCAAAACATCCCCACAAAAATAAAAGGTAGATGATAGGAAACAGGGAGATAGACTGGAAGACGGGAATGGGGATCTGGAGATTGGGGGAGATGGAAGGGAGAGGAGAGGAAAGGGAAGCAAAAAGGATGGAGATGCAATGTGTACTGCACATGTACCAATTCCCTATACTAATTTAAAAAGGGAAGAATAAAAGTAGTAAGAATGGTCTCGAAGCTTAAAAAATAAAAAAACTTAAACGCCCACAAATATTGCTAAATTTTTGTTTTTTAGAAGTTCTTTACAAGAGTATTTGTGTTTGAATAAGCAGGAGGAAATGTGTGCCCAACTGTGAACAGATTACTGCTAGAGGGTAGGCCTACAGAGGGAAGAATCACGAATCGCATTTTAGTTTAGGTCATAGTACCAGAATATGCAATTTTCCTCGGTGTCCTCAGGGAATTAGTCCAGAGCCCTCCTTGATACCAAAATCCTTGGGTGCCTTATGTAAAATGGCACAGTATTTGCCATAACTACACCCATCCTACCATAATCTCTAGATGACTTAAAATATCTAATATGATGTAAACACAATGTAAATAGTTCTTGTGTTGTTTAGGGGGAAATGACAAGAAAAAAAGCCTGTACATGTTCAGTACAGATGTGATTTTTTTTCAAAAATGTTTTATCTAAGATTGATTGAATCCATGCATGCAAACCCCACAGACCCAGGGGGCTGACTATATTCCTAATTTGGCCCATTGAGCAAATATTAGTGTGTGTGTGGGGGGGGGTTGTTGTTTGTTCTTAATTTTAAGAAAAGAAAGAAAACATGCACACATCCAATACCCACCACCACTCACCACGTCCCACGTCTCACATCCGCCCTGCGCTCCAGGCCAGCCCAATGTGAGCCCCCTCGCCTGAGTAACAACAGCTTCCTGTGGGCCACGCAGCACCGGTGTCCCTTCACTTACGGGGGCCAGCAGGGGTGCATCCAGTAGCACTTTGGCACCTCCAAGTTTATGTACTTTTAGGGCACTTTGAAAGGGACAAAGAGATCAGATATCCCAAATCAGGTTCCAGGCCTTGAAGCAGTCTGCAGATTCAGAGTCCTGGAACTAAGGCTTCCCCAGTCTTACAGTGAATCTTCTCCTGGGGCAGCTGGGCCTGAGGCCTTGGCATTTCCAGCCCCTGTGCATCCTGCTGCAACAGAACCCAGATGACTCTTAGGCCTGTCTGAGCCCCTATCCACTGCTGCCCTGGAACCTGCCCTTCCATATAGATCCCTCTATTGTCTAACAAATAGCCACACACACTAATAAAAATGTCTTCCCATGATCTGAACAAATGGGAAAAGTTAGATAGATTCAAAACCCATGACTACAGATAAAGCCTCCCACTGTGCAACATGTCGGCACACTACCTCCGGCCCTCAGAAACCCACCAGAGGGGGCACATTGGCTGTGTGACCCAGGAACTGGGAGCTGACTGCAAGTGACTGGTCTTAATTATAGTAATACAAGGTCATACAACAAAAACCCTTCAAAATTTTAATATTGCTTTCATCATGGATTTTTCCATTGATTTTGATTTTTTAAATGATAGCATTAAATGTTATCTTCATTGCTTAATTTTTGGCATCCCAAGATGGGTGCCTCACTGGCCTTACCCTCACCCTGCCCGTCACCCTGGAAAGCTTGGGGACCTCACTGCATCACACCCAAGCCACACTGGTAATCAGACTTCGGTTGGCAGACAGAGACTTCCTGCCCCACTGCCTGTGGGTGGCCCCGCTATCACAGTCCTCGCCTCTGACTGTCTCCCAACACTGCAAACTTGCAGTTCCTGGAGAGTCGTGGCTTGGAAGGCCCCAGCGGGCGCCAGGAGCTAAGCACACATGCGCAGTAGATCTCGGGCCAATTATGGTTCCAGATCATTATGGGGCTTGTTAAAATAGACGTTTACATTTTTAATTTTCTTAATTTTTAATTGTGATGATATACATAGAACATAAAATTTACTGCCTTGGCTCTCTCCCCCCAGTAATAGGGATTGAACCCAGGACCTTGGCACTGAGCTAATTCCCCAGCCCTTTACTTTTCACTTTAAAACAAGTTCTTGTTAAGTCACTAAGTTGACCAGGCTGAGCTTAAACTTGCAGTCCTTCTGTCCCCTGCCTCACCTCCAGGGTGCTGGGATTATAGGCCTGTGCTTCCCCAGCCACTTAGTCATTTTTAAGTGTGTAGTTCAGTGGGGTTATGTGCACTCACATCATCGTGCAATCAATCTCAAGAACTGTTTTCATCTTGCAGAGCTGAAACTCTGAACCCATTAAACAAAACATTTCTCCTCCCCCAACCTCTAGCAAACTTCATTCTGTTTTCTTTCTCTGTGCATTTGACTCTTCCAAGTACATCATGTAGCTGGACTAACACAAGATTTGTCCTTCTGTGACTGGCTTGTAACACAATGTCCTCTAGGATCATCCACGCTGTAGCCTGCATCAGAATTTCCTTCCTTCTTAAGGCTGAGCGATGTTCCATTGTATGAATAGACCACATTGTGTTTATCCATTCATCCATTGATGAATTCTTGGGTCACCTCCATCTTTTGGCTACTGTGACTAATGCTTCTTTGAATACAGGTATACAAATATCTTTTCAAAATCTGTTTTTAATTCTCTTAGATATATACTATGTGAAACTGTTGGATCAAATGCTAATTTTACTCTTAGTTTTTGAAGAAACACCACACCAGTTTCCATAGCAGTGATACTACTTTACATTCCCACCAGCAATGACCAAGCTTTCCAATTTCTCTACCTTCTCCTCTTCAATGATCATTTTCTGGTGGTTTTTCCCCCAGACACCCAGTATCCTAATGGGCATGAGGTATTACTTCATTGTAGTTTTGGTTTGTGTTTCTCTAATGATTAGTGATGTTGAGCATCTTTTTATATGATTATTGGCCATTTTTGTATCTTCTTTGAAGAAATGACTATTCATGTCCTTTGGGTTATAAATCAGGTTGTGTTACTCAGCCTTCTTTTACAGTAATAAAACACCCAAGCTAACTTATAGAGAGAAGAGAATTGTTTGGGATCCGTCTTTGCTGCTCCACTTTGTGTTTGGAGGGCTGCTTTACCTTTGGACCTGTGGAGAGACTGCACATTGTGGTGGGAACATGGAACTGAGCAAAACTACTTATCTCATGGCTGAGGTCTCACTCTCCCCTTTCAGGGCACACTCCCAGTCATCTACAAATCTACCATTAGACCCCATCTCTCAAAGTTTCCACCATCTTCCAGCAGTGCCACCCTGGGGACCAAGACATTAGCACATAGGCCTTTTGGGGGAACGTTTGAGATCCATACTGAAGTAGGTTGCTTTGTTGTTGTTGTTGGACTGTAGACATTTGGTATATGTTCTGTATATTAATTTCTTGTAAGATATATGATTCACAAGTATTCTTTCAATTTCCTAGATTGCCAAATATTGCACTTTTAACATGCTTGAAAACATACTTTGGGAATGCTACTGTAGGATCTGTAGACTCCCTTCTAGGAACAAGGGATGAAGAACAGAGAAGCAGGGTCCCAGGAAGAGGACGCGTGTAGGACAGCTGACTACACTCGGCACCTGGGGCCCAGTCTGGAAGATGTGGCAACTTTAAACTGACACTCACAGAGTATGGAAAGAAAAGTCTGCAAGAATGGCACAGATGGTAGTATCGAGAAACTAGTGGCTTCCTGAATTTCCAGAGCAAGCACATCCCTGGACACCACCTTCCTCTAAAGCATGATCCCAAAGAGCAGGAGCCCCCCCTCCAGGTCTTGTCTTGTGAGCAAAGAGAAGGTTACTCACTGACTTATTTATACATCAGCATGTAAAAGGGGAGCCAGAGCAGTCTGACACCTAAGAAGGAGAGTGATTTGCAGGAGCTCTCTGCTCAGCTGATGCTGTCAGAGTTGGGGCTAGATGTTGACCTCACCACCTTCTCTGTTCTCCACGCACCCCTCCGCAGTGGACTGAGTTCTCCATAAGTCTCAGTCCACTGTGACAGTCCACCACTTTTCTTTAGACTCAGCAATGTTCCCTCAGCTGGATCATGCACCACCTGGATCCCTAGTGCATCAGGCCTCATCTGTAACTAGTTTGAAGGGGCTCTTTGGAGGTTGGGAGCATTTGGTATCCCAGTACACAGCCCATTTTTGTTTTGTCTCCTCTAAATGGTTATAGTACCCATGTACAGTAGTCCTACTAGGTCTTTATTCCAGGATATTGCAAACCTGGAAGTCTGGGCCTTGGGATCCCTCTCTTTGTCTCTGGGACCTGGGGGATCTTTCTATCCATGATAAAAAATTAGGAGCAAATATCAAATATTCAGTAACCTGACCCCAGCTGTCATCTGTGTAGCCAGCTTGTATAATTAGGTTGCTGGGCTACAGTTCTCTTTTTGTGTAGTTTTTTTTGTTGTTGTTGTTTTTCTTTCTTAATCGGCTGACTGTAGTGGATACGGCCCTCTGTATCCACAAATTTCATATCTATGTATTCGACCAACTTCATGTGGAAAATATTTTTAAAATTCCAGAAAGCAAAACTTAAATTTTCACACACCAGGTACTACATCAAATCTACTGAAGTGATGTGTAGGCACACCCTGCTATAGCACCCATCATGTCGCAGATCCGGGTCTCTCTTCAGCACTTCTTGTTTGACCATTGTTCAGCTTGAGTCTCATTCATGTTCCATGTACTTAGGGCTAAAATGGTTGTATCTGCATTGAACATGTACGTACTCTTCTTCGTCGTCATCGTTTCCTAAATAATTCAGTATAGCAACTATTTACATAGCATTTACATTTTAAGTAATCTAGAGACCATTTAAAGTATGTAGGAGAATATGCATAGATTTTATGTAAACACTCCATCATTTTACATAAAAGATTTGCACATCCATGGATTTTGGCATCCCTTAGAGTCCCGGAACCAATACTGTGTTGCTACCGTGGAACTGTATTTGCACTTAGTCAGGGCTAACTAATAACACCCTGCATTCTCCCCAAAAGTCAATAATCCTATTATCTGTGGTGAGGTCAGCCTGGCAGGCAACAAGGGTGACAGGTGCTCTTGCCACCTGGTCAACATCACTTTGAATGAAGACATTATCTTGCATTATTGGACCTTGAATCACCTAATGATAGTTCCAGAGATAACTCCCAAAACAAATGGGCATGAGCTCATATTTTAAGTGTAAAACCCAGACATTTTTTGGCAGAAACTACTGTTTGAACTCTATGTCTTTATTTTTGTGATTTTTAAATGATTTTTTGAACTACTATTTAGCATTAGAGACATATTCTCTGATCCCATTACTTGCAATCACAAAATAAAATATGCCACAGTAATGTTAGTGACACTATAAAAAATACCAAGTGTAATTATGAGGCTGGGCCACTGAGCCTGCTGGAATTAGGGAGATCCTGGATTCAGGGACTTCCTCACATGACTAAGCAACCCTGGAGGTGCTCTCTTTTTCTTCCCCTTTAAAATAAGTTATATTCTTCTTTAGAAAAAAAAATACAACATAGACAATGAACAAATTAAAGAAAAATTCTTCATCCCCTAATGGAATCACAAAATTAATGAGTTAATGATTTCCGTCTTTTTTAAGCTTTATTAAGTAATCATTTAAAAAAGAACAGGATCTTCATAACAGCACTATTTGCAGTAGCAAAAGGTGGAAACAATCCAGTTGTTGTGAATTGATGGATCTTCACAATGGACTATTACTAGATATAAAAAGGGATGAAGCACTGACCCATGCTATGACATGGATGAACTATGAAAACACGCTAAGTGAAAGAAGTCAGACACCAAGATCACATATTGTATGATTCCATTCATAGTAAATATCCAGAAGAGACGAATCCCTAGAAACAGAAAGTAGTTGCCAGAGGCTGGGTGAAGCAGGAACTAGGAAGTAACTGCTAAAGGTTACAGGAGTTTTTTAGAGGTGATAAAAATCCTGTGGAATTAAATAGTGGTGGTGGTCACACAAGTTTGGGAGGCTTGTGGATTATATTTCAATTTTAAAATATTGTAAGAAAAATGTCGCTTCCCTTGGTTTAAAATTCAAGCTCTGTTTCTAGGGCTCTAGTTTGGAGGACTGACTCTCAAGATAACCAAGCAGAAATGGCCGGCTGAAACCAGCCTGTGGCCTCCTACAGTAGTGGCAGTGGGGTTGAGCAGGCAGGAGGGCAGAGCAGGAAGGAATGACTGTGGGCTTTAATCTTTTGTGCACACAAGGAAGGGTGATGTGTGCCGGTGCTTTCACTGGGGCGCTTGTTTGCTTATCTGCAGTGGAGCGTTTCCAGGCATGCAGATGCTGCCCCAGGTGGGGCCCACAGGTACCCCAGGTGCACCCAGGAGCCAGGTAAGGGTGGGTCACAGGGAGCTGTCAGTGCACAGCCACCCACAGCCACCTGCAGCTGCGCAGGCACTCCGGCCAGTGTTTGCACATCCCAAGGGCCTTTAAGAGAAGCTGGAAGTTATGGTTTCCCTCCAGGTTAATAATGGCGGCTAACTGTAGTTTCTGTGCAGGTCCATGTGTAGGCCACATACAGTCGTGGGTGTCAGTTTGAGTCATGTGTTCTAAATATACACATGAAATGAGCAGTTTCTTCTGCCTAAACTGGTCCCCAAGTCAGCCATTTCACTGTGGGGTTTGCTGTTAATTTTGGCACAAGAAATAGGACCACTGAATAAAAAATAGAGACTCATCTAGCAGTAAACCAGCTCTTATGTTCGGAAGCCACTTCCCACAGCTGTATCTTCCCAGACCAAAGCCACACCCTGTTTTTCCTGCACCCCCCCCCATTTCCTATCCTTGTCCCCACCACAGACTTCTCAAAGATGTCCTTGTGCTACCTTATGGTCCCTTTCACACCCTCCTTATTGCGTCATCCCCTGTATGTATAAATACGATGTAGAAGGTCAGACTGCTAAAGCCCCTCCCATGACCCTTTATACCCTCTACTACCCTCATTTCTCAGCCCCTCATTATGTCACCACCTAACGTGGGCACTTGCTTTAGTCAAAACAGAAATTAAAACTAAAGCACAAATTTTCAGGAAAAAGTTTTAATTAAAAGTAAGAGAAAACAGAAAGAGACTTTAGCTTGGAGAGCTGACAAAGATTCAGCTGACCCTTAACAAAGGAGAGTAAAAAAAGTATATATTAAAGGACTCCAGGATGGCTCCCCACAAATGCAGGAGGCCAGTTTTTAAGGTTTAGCTGAGGAGGACCAGGGTCCAGTCAATCATTACTTCAGGAGCTCAGGTTGAATACTCGTGACCTGTGGGAAAATCTGGATCCCGTGGGAGGAGTCTCCTGACCCCAGGGGCAGTTTGGTTCCCGTGTAGGAGTCCTCAAAGCAATCTTAGTCATGTGAGGCTCTGCTGCAGTCCATGGTGACCACGCATTTAGAGCAATGGAGACTTCTAGGCACAGTTGTTCTCAATCTTGAAGGGTGATGATATCCGCTAGGTAAATTTAAGGCTAATACACCTTGTTTTGCCAACATATAGGCAGACACACCCTAAATGACTAACATGCAGAGCTGAGAATTTCGACCTAGAGTTCTACAAAATGAGGTCAGGCTTTGCTCTACTTTTAGTTACCTATTGAGTGTTTGTAGGCCCAAGTGAAGAGTCACTTTTTTTTAAAGCAAAAAACACACTTTTTTAAAAAGCAGAAACTCTGACTGCCTTAGGAGAAAATACAAATCATGCTTTTGATGAGTAACAGGTTGAGTGCCTGGGGGTTTGTTTGTTCTTTGTCCCTACAGTGATCTCTGACCATGTCATAACTATGTCAATCATGGACACAAGATCCTTGGAAGAGTGGTCACTTAATAATGACCGAGATTCACATTTAAATCTAGTTCCTTCCAAAGGCCGTATGAATGTTGTCCCTGCTGAGGTTCAAGATACTCCAGGCCCTTTCTGTTTCAGAGATGAGAAAATCACAGCTCAGAGGGTTTGAGAGGTGCAGGACAGAGCTGGTGCCGTCCCCAGGATGCCCTCCACTGTAGCTTCACTAGGGTGGCAGACTTCAAGGTTGGGATGAACACTCTTGGGGAACAGATCTAAATTCCCCCAAACCAGCATCCCATCATCTGGCATTAAAGCCTTCAAAATCACTGTCCCTGATGGACAGGAGTATTGCACAGGATAGAAACAGTCTCACCTGAAGGAGTGGGAGTATAAAAAATGTGTAACTAAATCACAGAAGCGTCTGCCCTCTTTCATTTCACAAGGACTTGCTTTGGAAGAACAGGGTGCGTGACATTCAAGGGTCTCACCCACAGTGGGTCATTGTCTCTAGTATTCCAGTGACTAATTTATAAGTGGTCAGGAAGCGTCTGATCAATGATTTTGTGGCTCTGTTTTACAATGTTGGATTCCTCAGCTCCAGAGTGTGACCAGAGGTGAAGGAGGAATATGCCCTGGGAGCAGCAGGAGCAGGGAGAGACTCCTCGGGCGACCTGAGCTAGTGCCTTTCTGCTGTCCCAGGTGTGCACTAGAGATCAGGCCTCTGTAGGTGAACAGCATAGCACTGCAGTTCATTCATTCTTGTAGTCATTAAAAAGCATCAGGTGGGCTAGGGATGTGGCCCTGTGGTCAAGCCTGCCTGGCACGCTATGCATGAGCTCCACCAGGCACTCCTGGAGGCACCGAGGTTAAGGTAGATGAGTGAACCAGGCTGCTGCTTCCTGGCCTTCCCAGGAGGAGAGGGAGGAGAGGGGAAAAGGAAGAAGGAGGAGCTGTGTGAAGGAGGCAGAAGCAGAGGTTGGAGTGAAATGAGGACTCTGGGGAACCTGCCGAAGAGGGAACATTTGAGCAGAAGCTGGAACAAGGAGAAGTCATGAATTGTATGTTTTGCTTCCCAAAAAAGAGACTGCAGGCAAAGAGTAGCCTCCATTCCTCTTTTTCATCCTCCACAGGTTCTAGAACATTTCTAGAAACTACAGCACAATGTGCAGTGTTGAACTGAAGATATTCTCCTTAACTAGACTTTTGCAAAACTAACAGTTAATATTAAAGCAAACCATTTTTCTTCCCAGGGAAAATATGTTGATCACATGCTTGCATTTTTATTAGGGAAAAAACCTAGATTGTCACTGAGGCAGGACTGTGGACACCAGCTGCACAAGCCCGGGGCCACAGCAACAGCTGGGCTCGGCACGCCAAAAAGCCCTCCCTCCTTCTCAGAGTTTGCAAGCCCGATGCCCTGGGCAAGATCACGGGTGCCCTGCATCAGCCTCATAAGGAACAGACAAGGACCTTTTGTTGTGGAGCCATTTACACACTGCCTGTGACAGAACAGACTTGGCCATAAAAGCCAGGGAAGAGCACACTGCTGATCTCTGATTCCTGGTGGTGTAAACCCTATAGAGCAGGTGTTGTCTCTCCCTTTAGATGACATGGGACCTGAGCCTAGGAGCTCAAGGGCAGGACTTTGGCTTTCTGACTTCCACACTACCTTGGTGCAGATTTCCTGGGCTGTATCCCTTCTCTGGTTTCTTATTTTAAAGCTCAAAGGGACAGAGAGGGTATTCTATAGGAGAGGACCAGGGGGCAGGACCTAGAGAGGGAGGAAGGGGTGGAGCCTATAGGGCAGAATGAGCGTGAAGACAAGACCAAGAAGGCAAGTCCTGGAGAGGGACTAGAAGGCAAGGCCATGGGCGGGGCCCAGGGCGGGGCATTCCGAGTTCTGTCTCTTCAGTGTGTTACCATTCCTGGGCCCCTTCCTATCTTTGAGTGGCTTGCCATTGCTGATAGTTTTTACAGGATATCTCTGTGCTGTCCGGTGTCTCCTGATCAGATTCGGGTCACACAGTTCTGCTCTTCACAGTGCCCTCCATCACGAGCCTCAGGAGGAGGAAGACTGACTTGCTCTGTCACTTGTGATGCATGCCTTGTTTTAGGTGGCATTCACCAGATTTCCAACTTCCCCTTTGTAAGTAATAGACATCCAAAGGAGATAATTTGAGACTGTGTGATATACTGTTACTCTTCAAACTTGACTCACTACTTTTTAGCGTGCATCATATTTTCCTGATGTTTGCCAAATGATGATTTTCAGATTCCGTCATTCCCTCCATATTTATCAGGTACTTTCCACTGGAAGAAGAGTCTCCCCATCTTCCCTACATAGTTATTTATGTATGTACTTACATAGGTGTTGGCTCCTGGGTCTTTATTTAAATCAAAGTGTTACAATTCTTTATTGTGACCATTTGCTTTCATGCTCCAGGAACCCAGACAAAGCAGCTCCTGTGTTCTTTTTACTTGTTCCTACGTCATAAGTAAACACTTTCTACTTTTCTGACACAACAGGATATTCCAGACTCTTCTTACACTTCCATGTCCCAGGCCTGGATTCAGCCATTTCTCCAAGGGGCTCTGACTCCTTTTTGTGGAGAATGGAATTTGGAAACCATCATCTGAGAACAAAGAATGCTCGTGGCTCTGCGGGTGTCATTGCCATAGGCCCTATCAGGGGAACGAGCCAGGAAACATGAACATACACACAAGTGGGCATATGCACACAGGTGTGGGAGACACGTGGTTCCACGGTTGCTGCATCCTGGGGATCCTGTTTTGGGTAAGCCCTTCCCCTTGAGTGGATATGCTGAGGGACTCACTTCTAATGGATAGAACATGACAGAGTGATGAGATATACTTCATGTATTAGGTTATAAAGAGACCAGGCCTTCTGCCTCATGCACCTTCCTGTGCTTGTTCACTCTGTCAGACATCAGCTGCCATCTGGGAGCCGCCCATGGAGAGGCTCGGGTGGCAGAAGAAGGGCCAACAACCACCCGAGTGAGTGTGGAAATGGATCATCCCTGTCTCATTCCTTCGGATGAGACAAACACATTTATATTTGTTTTCGTATCTTTCTCTATGGATTGCAAACCATGAGTTCGCACTGATAGTTTCAACTTCGATCTAATGCTACAAGGTCCATTTGAACCCTCCCCACTCTCTGTAATCCCTTCCTCCAACCTAAGAAATCCAGCTCCGCTTAGCCACAGTGTATTGCTGTATCTGTTCATTCCTAGAATATACAAAAGCAGCTTCAGAATTGCTAGCTCACATCTCTGTGAAAAAGTAACCTACCATGGGATTTAATATTTGTTTTTAGAGTTCTTATTGTCATTAGTGGGCATGAAGTCCAAGTTCCCCACGAGACTCCTGTGTTTTTATAATAAACACGAGCGTACTCTCTCAGCTGCCCTGGAAAGTGAGGCATGAAATCCAAAAGGGAAAAGCACATTTTCCTTCTGGACACCAAATGTTCTGCTCTGCTGCTTTGTACTGGGTTGCTCTGACATTCTGCGTGAGAAGGCTCGGGCAGGGGACTTTAGTGGCTGTCTGCTTTGTCCTCTGAGCTGACGTTTTCCTCTATAGCAAGAAAGTACCAACTTCCAAGGCCGAAGATGCAGTAGTGCTCAAGGGTCATTACAGTACTTGGAGG
Organism: Hystrix cristata; assembly: GCA_004026905.1. NCBI lineage: Eukaryota > Metazoa > Chordata > Mammalia > Rodentia > Hystricidae > Hystrix > Hystrix cristata. The sequence goes on along the minus strand of PVJO010018347.1, from coordinate 21,431 downwards.
GAAAAGTGCACAGTGTTGCTTTTCGAAGTTCCCTGGGGACAGTTTTGCATTACAGCCATTTGCCATTATTCAAAAAGAAGCTGAGTGTTGACTCTGGGATCTCCTCAGAGGGCTTAGTTTGGGAGGGACCCGCGTGTCCTGTCTGTGCATCTGGGACAGGGGCCAGGACTCTTGAGTACTGGGCCCTTGACATGAGCTCACTGCAGGCGGCCTCTGCAACACTGGGGTGTCAATGTACCCCTCCAGGGAGGAAACCCGAAGAATCAATTCCTGACCAGTAGGGGCCAGGGGACAGCATTGAGGCTAGACTGAGACTTGCCCCACTAGACACTTCAGGTCACGCCCTGCTCCCAGGTCACACTGTGACACTCCCCAGGGAAACTGTGGGAAAGTGGCCAAGGCCACAAGGCTCTGTCCATCGTGGTTTCTCTAAGATTTGAGTCAGGATTCTCATGCTAAGCATTTCCTTTTCCCAGTTCCTACTAACTGCTCACTACCATCCCGGAGACATGTCCACACAGACACACCTGTGCACCATACAGGTCATACACATACCACATAACGTACTGTGCACATACCACATATATGACACACCACACACTCATACACATCTCACACTCCACACATATATCTCACACACACAGTATACATGCACCAGACACTCACACACACCACTAATATACATAAACATCTATCACACATCAGCACATACACACTCACAGATACTGCATACATCATACACACACTGTAACCAGTAGTCCATTTCCTCAGGAACACTTAGCACAGCACCTTACACAAAAAATATTTTCAAAATAGATGGATAGTATTTGAGTTAAACAACTTAGTCATAAATATAGACTTCCAAGACATTTCCTTTACAAGGTACCAGAGCTAAAATCCTTTAAAAATTGTAGCCGTCATGATTGGAGTTGACTATTCAGATGTAATGGAAAAACTTCTTGTTGATGTCATCATAATTTTGTAAAAGTAAAATAATGAACTTTGATGGTGGCTTGGGAATATATCAGTCTAATTTCCTTTTTTTTTTTTTCTCTTCCAGGGTCAGAAATCTTGGATAGAGAAAACCTTTTGCAAACGGGAATGTATATTTGTAATTCCCAGCACAAAAGATCCTAACAGGTAAGTTGGGAGTACTAATGGAGGCATTATCCAAACCAGAGTTTGTTCTCCTGTTGCTCAGCAACTATGCTTCTAGTGTTTGTGGGAGAAGGGAGAGGAGTCCAGGAAGGAGCCAGAACCTTGAGTCATTAACAAGAAGTCTCGGGGCTAATATGCTCCTCTTTAAAATGCAGACAACCTTGAAGAGTTTCTATCTGTCACTCACACTAATAGGAACTCTCGTAACCAGACAGGCCCGCAATATTCTTCTTAATCTTCCTGAGATCAGAGACCTGAGAACTTTAGACAGATTTTCAGGATGTCTTCTGGGTAAATTCACTAGAGTTTCATAATTTAGAACCCTAGACATAACTTAACTAAAGAGTTTAATTTGTACACAAAATGTCAAAAATTTCATTCACCTTTGTGGAAATGTTTCTGTTATAAGCTGAACAGATGGCCTTCTAAGCATGCAAGCAATCTGAGATGAATTTAGTTGAAACTTCTCATCTCTGAGGGAAAAGCTATGAAGCTGAGTTGAAGAAGTGGGGAAATTATTTACCCATTTGTTCACTGAGCAATCCATGCAGGCAGGATCACTGATGCAGAAATACATGGACTCTTAGACATTACCTGGTTCAAATTTGTTTGACCTGTGTAAGCGCAGTGCCCCCACACCCCCAAATTGCCCTCTACAAGCCATGCTACAGGGTCCTTTCCTTGCTTAAACATCAGTACTCATCTCCCAAGATAAGAAATACCATTATGGGACAATGTTACTGTTCATCAAATTCTTCCCCATATTGTATCTAAATGTCCCTCCTAGTTACAGACCCAGACCCAGACCACCCAGACCATCCTTGATAGGTACTAGCCATGACAGCCCTCCTTAGTATAACAGCACTACACTCCCCAGCATAGACAAGAGGCCAGGAAGCAGAGGGGCAGAAGGGTTTTAGGGGCTCACACACAGGCCTGCTCTATGAGCTCCATGCATTCTCCAGCATAGACCCCACAAAGCTAGAACTTAAAAAAAAATTTTTTAATCCCTAGAAATAATCTTAAAGGCAAAGATCAGATAAAGAAATACCTATTCAAGAAAATCTACTAAAATTCAATGAGAACAGGTAGAGTTTGTGGAATTTAAACAAAGAGCTCCCTTCCTACCAGCTTAACCAATGGAGACTCCATTCCAAACTGCTGCAGCCAGAAGCACACTCTAACTTCAGGCCCCAATAGAAGGCTTTCTCTAAGGAGAAGCAGTACTTCAGCATCTCTCATCTTTTCCCCATCAACCTGTTGCTAAGGCTAAGTCTTGGGTGAGTGCAGTTAGGAGGTAGAATCTCCTTTCTTCCATCTGGACCCAACTTAAATAAGCAGCAGCTACAGAAAAAGGGAGTAGTATACTGGTTTCAGATAAGATTGGCTTTAAGACCAAAAACATGTTACTAGAAATAAAGAGGAATATTTCATAATGATTAAAGTGGTCACTCCATCAGGAAGTTATAACAATTATAAACATAGTTGCATCTAATAACAGAGCGCCAAAATGCATGAAGTAAAACTGAAAGAAATAAAGGGAGAAGTAGACAATTCAACAGTAATACCCAGAAACTTCAATACCCCATTTTCTACTGTGGGATAGAACCTTAACAACAAAAGACTTGAGCAACTCTATAACTGGACTTAACAAACATCATAGAGCATGACACACAGCAATAGAATACACAATTTTCTCAAGTGCATGTGGGACAGTTCTCTAAGAAGAAGAGAACATGCACATGCACTATTCTCCAAGATAGATTGTACACTAGGCCATATAAATAAATTTAACTAGGCCCAATAAATTTAGAAGGATAGAAATAATACAAAATATGTTTTGTATATATTCATATTCATAATATATATTGACTATATTTATCCCATAATGGGAGGTAAGCCACAATGAAATTAGAAATTTCACAATAAAATTAATAGCAATAAAAAATTTTAGAAACTCATAAATATGTTGAAATTAAACCACACACTCCTAAATAACCAATGGCTCAAAGCATAAATTAAAAGGGAGATAATGAAATATTTCAAGATAAATGGGAATTAAGTCATAACATATCAAACCTTAAGGGATACAGCTGAAACAGTGCTGAGAGGGAAATATGTATGTGTAGATGCCTATATTAAGAAAGAAAAAAGGTCTTAAATAAACAGTGTAATCTTTCACCCAAGACAGTGGAAAAATAAGAGCAAACTAAACCTAAAGCAAACAGAAGAAACTCATGACTAAAGTGGAAATTAATAAAATGAGAACAGAATAGAGATTTATCTATTTGATCCACGCTGGAAAATAGGGAATTTTTGGTAGAGAAACTGAAAGAAGTCGAAAGTTGTTCTTTGGGGAAAATAAACATAACTCGAATTTTTAGATAAACTGATGAAGAAAAAAGGGTAGACTCAAAGGACTAGAATAAGAAATGAAGGAGGGGACATCACTACCAACCTTACATAAATTGAAATGAGTACAAAGGAATATTATGATTTGTACACCAACAAATTAGATAATTTAAATGAAATGGTAAAATTTCTAGAAAGAGACAAAATTAACACAAGAAATACAAAATCTGAGTAGATATGCAATAAGTAGAGATAGGATAAATAATCAAAAACTATCCATTGGCAGTTGATTAGTGGTTTCTTAAAAGCCCCAGGTCCAGATGGCTTCTCTACTGAATTCTGAAATAACATTTTTAAGAAAAATTAATATAAATTCTTCACAAACTTTTCCAAACATAGCAGAAGATGGGGTTACTTTCCAATTAGATTTATGAAACAAGTACTACAGATACTAAAACAGAAAAATGTTGCTGAAAGAAATGAAAAGCTACATAACTGAGGAAATAAAACATGTTCATAGACTGGAATATGCATCATTATTAAAATGGCAATACTCTCAATAAGATATATGGATTCAACTCAATCCCCATCAGAATATCAGCTGTCTTTTTTGTAGAAACTGATGATCCAATTCTAAAATTCATATGAATTTGTAAGTGACCCAGAACCAAACAATTTTATAAAGAAGAAGGAGGAGGAGGAGGAAGAGAAGGAGGAGAAGGAAGAGAGAGGGAGAGGAAGAGGAAGAAGATGAAGATGAAGATGAAGATGAAGAAGAACAACAATAACAATACAGGAAGACTCATGCTCCTCAATCTAAAAAAGTTCAGTAACTGAAATCCTATGGTACTAGACACATACACCAATGGAATAGAATCTACAGTCCAGAAATAAACACATACACCTGTAGAAAATTGATTTTTAGGAAGAAGGAAAAGACTATTGAATGAGGGACAGAATGGGCTCTTCAACAAATGGTGCCGGAACAGTATATTCATGTACGAAAGAGTGGATTTGAATGCTTAACTCTCACTGTTTATAAAAACTGAGTTAAAATGGAGCTTGAATGTAAGGATTAAAATTATAAAACTATTAGAAGACATAGGGTAAATCTTCATGACCTGGGATTTGACAAATGATTCTGAGATATGATACAAAAACATGGGCAACAAAAGGAAAAATAAACAGGAGTAAGAAACACCCAAAACACTCCAGGGAAGAAGCCGTGGAGGTAGCACTGTCTTCAATGCCCGCCAAACCCAGTAGATCTCCACTGGCATGCAGAGGGCTGAGATCGAGACATTGACAGGGGAGGATGTCCCTGATCCAGGGTGCCATGGGAATTGTGAGCCAGAGAGAAGCAAGGTGGACTTCTGTGAAGCTAGAACCAGTACCTTCCAGATAGGACAGTCCAGGCTCAGGCTTTTATCTCCTCAGCAATGGCAGGTACTATGAATCAGAGAGCAATTTGAAGGACTACAGCCACTGGACTCATGAACATCAGGCTGCGGAGAAACCACTGGATCAGCATTTCCGGAGCGGTCCCTTTACTGGCCTCAAACACCATTAATATCACAGGTCAGAGAGGGAATAGCTGAGCTATAGCACAACTGAGAACCAAGAGTGCCAGAGGGGAGAGACACAACAAGAAAAGAACCTTTCCGTGGCATCATAGTCAAAGTGCCAGAATTTCAGAGAAAAGAAAGAATATTGAAAACTGTTAGAAGTGCTAAGTTGCCAATAAGGGCGAACCCATCAGAATAACAGCAGATTTCACAACATAAATCCAAAAAAGCTCATAGACCTTGAAATGAAGGATTCCAAGCCCTGAAAGAAAATAATTGCCAACCTCAATTACTATATCCTGCAAAGTTATTCTTCAAAATTAAAGGAGAAGTAAAGACCTTCCATGATAAGTATGAACTAAAAAAATTCATGACCACCAAGGTGGTATTGGGAAAATACCTAAGGGACTATTAATCAGAGATGATGAAGACAACAACAAACACAAGGCCAAAGGAAAGAATAAATCTTACCAGGAGAGTAGTTAAACACGAGAGACAGAAATAAACCAAACCCCAGAAAAACAACAGATATAAATAGTAAATGCCTTTTAATGATATTGCTTAATGTAAATGGTCCTAACTCTCCAATTAAAAGACACAGACTGGCAGGGTGGATCAAAAAAATAAGATCCATTTTTTGTGTTGCCTACAAGAAACATACCTCATCTGCAAAAATATACACAGACTGAAAGTGAAAAGGTGGAAAATGATACTCCAAGCAGCTGGAGCCCCAAATCAAGAAGCAGTAACTATACATCTATTTGACAAGATATTTACCACCTTTATTCTTCAGGGAAATGCAAATCAAAACAATGATGGGATACCATTTAACACCCAATAGGATGACTAGAATCAAATTTCAGATAATCAAATGTGTTGGACTGAATATGGAGAAACCACAATCCTACGTTTACTGGAGGAATGTAAAATGGTGCAGCCCCTTGTGAAAAGAGTTTAGTGGTCTTTCAAATGATTAAATAGAGTAATCATATGAACCAGCAATTCAGTTCTTAGGTAGTATACACCCATGAGAAATGGAAACATACATCTGCACAAAATCTCATACACAAACATTCATAGAAAGGGAAGAAAGAAGTAGGAAAGAAGAAAGGGAGCAAGGAAAGGAGGAAGAGAGTGGGGGAGGTGGGGAGGGAGGGAAGTGGGAAGGAAGGGAACAAGAAGGAAGACAGGGAGACGAGGAGGAAGGGAGAGAGGAAGAGAAAGAAAGAAAACTAGAATGGTGGCTCATGCCACTAATGAGGTAGCCAGAAAGTCAGGAAGAAAGCTCCAAGGTTGTACGTACATAGCAATATAGGGAGCCCCCTGGCAAGAGCACTACACCTGGACACGTGATCACACATCTAGCCCAGTAGACATCCTCTCTAACAAACCCCACCCCCTAGCTCTCCACCCACCTGCCTGTGTGCATGATTGCCCACACAGGGTCCTCCTGGGTCCAGGAGCAGACCTCCCTTCCCTGCCTTCCCTTATCACTGACATCTGGATCCCAGTGGCACCAAGTCATCACTCCATGCTACTGCTCTTCTTCCTGGGAGATACCTCAATTATGAATGGATCTGGACCACTTAAATATGTGGCAGCCAAAAATGTTTGACAAAGGAAAACCCAAGCATGCTAGGAAAAGACACTGGCATAAAACCAAGAAACATGCTCAAAAACAATGTTATACTTTGTATCTAGTTGTTCCCCCAAAGCCTCATATACTCATAGGCTGGGCTTTTTGGAGCTGGCTGTATCTAGGGCATGTGATACTGGGATTAAGGTTGATACTGGTATTAAATTAGTCCACTGATTGGAATTTGAATAGTTTTGTGTGTGGATAATAGAAGCCCCACCCTGGGTGTGGCTGGCACCAACCAACAGGTTTATAGACTAGACAGAATATAAAGGGAGAGAGAGAAGGCAGGCTCGCTGCTAATGCTGGCTGCTTGCTGCTACTGCTGGCTGCTTGCTGCTACTGCTGGCTGCTTGCTCCCTCCTGCCTGCTCTGCCATGATCTATTTCTCCTCTGTGATGCCCCTCTACCATGCCACCCTGAAAACTCTTAGCTGAAATAAACCTTTCCTCCTTGACTTTGGGTGTCGGGTATTTTGTCTCAAAGAGAGAAAAATAACTAAGACAGACAACTAGAAAGAGAGAGAGCACTGTGTAGCACAAGAGGCTGGCTATGTTACAGGGAGACACGGTGGTACAAGATCCCTGAGATGGAGTAGCTTACAGCTCCATAGACCAGTTGCTCAGGGCAGAAAAAGACATACAGGGCCTTGTTGAAATAGACATTCAATGTTCTTTGGGTAGAGGAGTGTTTTATGAAGCAACAGATGAATCTAACAATATTGAAAATTCTGGAAGGTCAATTCTATGTTTGGAGGACGTGATTGTACTTTTTCACAAAATGTTTAATAATGTTTAAGATCTCCAACTTACTTTAATGGCATCAGGGCATCAAAAAGAGTTAAAATATGTCCAGTACAGAAAGACTGCCATCCACATGTTTAAAATAGACTGGTATATAAATAGATAAGCATTAGTTACCTAGAAAAGTCCACCACAAAGGATTGTTTCTCTCCCTAATAAAGTGAGATAGCTAATATGTTAGTATGCTCCTGATTGGGCCCAATTCACTTGCTCAGTTTTACAGGTGAATCTTTGCTAATGGAAGAGAAAGGAGAAACATGTTTTAGTAAGACCCTGCTTTGCTTTTTTCTTAGGTGTTGCTGTGGCCAGCTCACCAACCAGCATATTCCCCCTCTGCCAAGTGTAACACCCAGCAGAAATGGAGAGGAGAACAAGCAGGTGGAGACTCAGCCAGAAAAATGGTCTGTCAGCAAACACACCCAGAGCTCCCCAACGGATACCTATGGGATTCTTGAATTCCAGGGGGGTGGATATTCCAATAAAGCCATGGTAAGAGAAGCAGTTGGACATAGGGACACGGGGACCTCAGCATTCATCAGAGACCTGTCTCTCAGCCCCTAGATAGCAGATATCTTGTTTTCTTTGATGTTACATCTCAATCGCCCTAGATATTTCACTGTAGAACCAAAAGATAGATCTGTGCACATGGATTTTTAAACCAAGGTACCAGGACACTGGGCATCATTGTAATGGACATATAATATCCCATAAATCCATACCAAAGTTCTGACCCACAAATCATGCTCTGGCTCAACCCAGAAACCATGTTCATTGCTTCATTTCTGCTGATAGGAAATTTCTTTTCAAAAAAATGTGCACCTGGAGCCCTCTTCAATGTGTGGGGAGTCTCTGAAAAAACTTTTTCTGAAGTCTGTTCTCAGCTTTCCTGGGTCTGGGGTCAGCTGGTTTAAAAAGGCCCAGAGTCTCTCACATATGCCTGTAAACAGGAAGTGCCCTCTGCCCTTCCGACAGGCTGTGCAGAGAGGGCAGACTCACTGTACTCCCTTCCAGCTAGCTCTGAATAGCACTCTCATATGCTCAGTTAAGCCATTTTTTAATTTCATTTTATTTCATTAGTCCAACATCATTGTTCAAAAATATTTCAGTTGTATTCCAAATACCACGATGTGACCTTCTAAAATGGCACATTACATATTGGTGGACACAAAGAAGTGATTCACAGGAGCCAAGTCCTGTGACCACTGACCTCTTCTCTACCTTGAGGAGACAGTCAGATCCGGATGTGGTCCCATGATCTCCTTTCCCACTCATTCAACATTATCCTTGTCTGAGTTCTTGGACCCTTGTGTAGCTGAGCCGGCTGTGGAACTGATTCTCCTGAAGGTTAGGGGTCCAGATAAACTACAGGACATGCGGTTATATGTGAATTTCAGACAAATGGGAGATAATTTTAGTACAATTACGTCCCCAATATTGCATGATTTATTGCATTTAGTGAAACTATCATACTAATAATTTTTCATTGTTCATCTAAAATTCAAATTTAGTTGGGTGTCTTAGTGTATTAAGCTGCTGTAATGAAGTACTGGGTAATTTCTAAACAACAGATATTTATTGTTCACAGTTATACCAGCTAAGAATTCCAGGATCAAGACACCAGTAGATTTGGTGTCTGGTGGAGTTTTACCTTTTGCTTCATAGACAGTGCTTCTTGATATAGTGTCACACTCCGGAAGAATTCTCTTGGCCCTCAAAGGTACCACCCTTTAGCTCATAGGAGATGACAAAGGCTACCTCTTCATATGTTTACATTGGGAATTTAGGTTTCAACACATGAATGGCAGGGAAACACAACTCTAGCCCTGGGTGTTCCTGTATTTTTAGTTGCTAAATCTGGCATCCTTTCCCCAGATTCCCTTTAGTCCTTTGGCCACAGACTCACACAGAGGGCACTGGGACACAGACAAGCCAGACAGTTCTTGATTGGATGTGAATGAGAGCCCTGTTCCCCTTTGACATGAGGAGCAAAATCGAGAACAGGTGCTGAGCACCCCCACTCTCCTCTACAGTATATCCGTGTGTCCTCTGACACCAAGCCAGACTCCCTGCTTCATCTCATGGTGAAAGACTGGCAGCTGGAACTCCCCAAGCTCTTAATATCCGTACATGGAGGCCTCCAGAACTTTGAAATGCAGCCCAAGCTGAAGCAGGTGTTCGGGAGAGGTCTGATCAAGGCCGCCATGACCACGGGGGCCTGGATCTTCACAGGGGGGATCAGCACCGGTAAGAGCAGGCCTTTATCCCACTGTAAATGTAAATGCCCTGAATTCACTGTGGTCCCCAAAGAGCTTCCCAGTAATGCTCAGAAAACAAATCATACTACATCCTGATCCCAACGTGAAGTCTTTATTCAGTAAGGTTTTTTGTTTCTGTTTTTTTCACAAAACACCCGAGATAATCAACTTATAAAGAGAAAAGGGTTGTTCTGGCTCACAGTTTTAGATGTTGTAGTCTATAATCTTTTGGCATGATTGCTTTGGGCCTCTGGCAGCACGTCATGGTGGGAGCATATGGCAGAACAAAACTCCATGGCCAGGAATGAAAGAGAGAGGCTGGAGTCCCACCACCCCCTTCAAGGCACGCCACAGTGACCCAGAGCCATCCGCTAAGCTGCGCCTCCTAAAGTTTCCATCCTTTCCCATAACACCAGGCTGGGTACCATGCCTTTGAGGGTTACTTAAGATCCAAACCACAGCAATGCAATAGCAACAATGGTGAGCATCTCTGGGTCATATACTGTGTACCCTTCCTTAACTGAGTGCAGGACAAAAATGATCTTCAATAACCCTGCTAACAATTCTTCCTCCATTTTTCGAGAGGCAAACTGTATAGAGAGGTACTATACCTATATAGAGGAAGACATTGGCAAGGACGTAAGTGTTCTCTCTGAAGACACTGACAGTTTTTTTAAAATTGAAGTCTGTATTTGGGAAAATTGTAATAATGAGAGCTCCCATGTACCCTTCACCTACTCCCCCAGTGGTAGCATCTTCCAAAACTATAGTACAGAGAGGTTAAGGAACATCGCGGGTGTTTTGGCTCTCGGTTTTAGCTTAATGCAACAAAGCGCTGCCAAGGAGACCCAGTGACTCCCATCTTTAGGTCACAGAAACTTGTAAAAATAGTCCTTGCCCAGTTACTTTGGTGTCTATTTTTGTTTTCTCTTTTTGGGGAGTTAAAGCAGGATAGTTATTATGAGCTCAGACTTTCAGTTTACTTTCTCTTAGTGATGAAGAGGCGTATGTTCCATTCCTGTTTCACAGGGAGTGTCCTTAAAGTTCAGGAGAACAGCAGCGTGGGGAAACGGAGAGGAGCCTAAAATATGGTTTATGCTGCTTACAGGTGTCATCAGCCATGTGGGGGATGCCTTGAAGGACCACTCATCCACGTCCAGAGGCCGAGTCTGTGCCATAGGAATTGCTCCGTGGGGCATGGTGGAAAATAAGGAAGACCTCATCGGCAAGGATGTAAGTGTTTTCTCTGAAGGCACTGACAGTTTTTTTTTAAATCAAAGTCTGTATTTGAGAAAATTGTAATAATGAGAGCTCCCATGTACCCTTCACCTACTCCCCCAGTGGTAGCATCTTACAAAACCATAGTACAATATCACAACCGGGATGTTAATGTCAACACAGTCAAGAGAGCAAACATTTCCATCAATGCACGTTCTCCCCTGTTGCCTTTTAATACCTGTACAAATCCTTCTACCCTCACTCCCTCCTAAACCTCTGACAACCATTAATGTGCCATAGTACTGCATAATTTTACCATTTGAGGTGTATTATATAAATGGAATCATACAATGTGTAACCTTCAGAAATGGTTTTTCTCACTCTGCATAATTCTCTGGACATTTGTCCATATTTTCATGTGTATCAGTAGTTCCTTTTTATTGCTGAGTGGTATTCAGGATATTAATATACCATAGGTTCTTTAACCATTCATCTGTTGAAAAACTCTGAGTTATTTACAGTTTGTCTGTTATGAATAAAGCTACCATAAACCTTTGTGTACAAGATTGTGTGTTAAAGTAAGTTTTCATTTCTCTGTGATAAATATCCACGTGTACAATTGTTGAGGTGCCATTATCTAAAATAATTAAGTTGTTTCTATCTTAATATAGCAAGTGGGAAAAAACTTCTAAAGATAGAGAAGTGAGAATAAGTTTAAGTGTAGTCACTGCACGCTTATGTCTTCTATTTCCTTCCTCCCGTTAGTCTTAATATCCAAGTTCTACAGCTCTAATTTTCATTATGCATTTTGTCAGGTGACAAGAGTGTACCAGACCATGTCCAACCCTCTGAGTAAGCTCTCCGTGCTCAACAACTCCCACACGCACTTCATCCTGGCTGACAATGGCACCCTGGGCAAGTATGGCGCCGAGGTGAAGCTGCGAAGACAGCTGGAAAAGCACATCTCTCTGCAGAAAATTAACACAAGTAAGTTCTGGGGATGCTCATGGTGCTACCGCTGGGCTGAGGCCACAACCGATAAAACCAGCCGAGAAGGACATTGTTCAGCGGTGTTGAAAGCTTTGCCTTTGGTTCTTGCTACGTCAACAGAACATGATTTACCTGCCACCTGTCAAATATCATTGCTGAGCTGCCACGTGGTGCTTTGCCCCAAATTCGCAAGTTGGTGCATGAAATAGCTTTGCAGCGGTTGTCAGCACAATGGTGCTACCTATTGTGATGCCCTATTAATGACTATATTATTTTTTAAATGTTTTAATAGGTTAAAAATTATTGCCAAAGACTTAGTATGATTCCTTCTCTGAATTGATAAGTATTATGTGATCATTAAATGTCTCAGTAGCTCTGTGTCTCTCAAATGAACTAGGAGGGCTGGATGGGGAAACCTCTTGAAAGGGGGATGCCCCACGTGCTGCTGAGGGGCATCGTGCTTGCTGGTCACAGGTAGCACAGCACTGAGGTGGGCAGCCAGGGCTGAGAGATATTTGGGGTTGACCTAGAGGGAAAGGAATGAACACCAGCCAGACAAAACGATAGGAACTGGATAGAATTAAAATACCTGGAATGATCTATTGGATATGCCCATATTCCAACAGTTTAACTGTGAAACAATTATTAAATGATATCCAAGAATATTTTGTTTTTACCATTTCTGGAGAGATTTTTCTGCAAGACAACCTAGGTCTTAGAAATGGTCATTGTAAAGCATAATTTAAGGGACCGTAATATCGCGCAAGTGATTAGAATGGGGAGAGTCTACTACAAAAAGATGCAGATGTCCAAGAATCAGATCTCGATGGATAAATTGGTTGACATTTTTGTTATTGTTTTCAACATTTAAAATTTTTCTGGATGTGTGAGTTTCCACACTGCCCTGCTTCACTCGGCCATGTGACTTGTGGGCTTCCCTTTGTCATCCTTTGCCTAGGGCTCTGAGTGGGGCAGGGACAGCAAAGGGGTGCTCAGTCGTCACCTCCTACAGCGTGAACTTCAGGGATTCCAGCTTCAGCCAAGAAGAATCAGTTCTGCTTTCTTTCTAGAAGAGAAGGTGATTTAGCCACCATATTGCTGAAGATGTGCGATCCCAAGCCTTGCTTGGGTTAGAAATCTGGAAGGCAGAGTGGAGTCTATGTCATCTTGATCTTCTCCAGTGTCTCTCATTCAGGGCTGGCCCATGGGGGTCTTTCAATGCTTGTTTGCTGAAATGACCATAACTATAATTATTCCAGTAGGATACGGAAAATTTGTTCAAAATATTTAAGCATTCCTGAGTGTGGAAACTCACTGTGGAAACCAATCAGAAACTCTGGATTCACCCATGTGAAATTCTCAAATCTTCTCATGACCTGTGCTTACAGATTTTATCTGAAGTTCTTGAAAACTGTGAGGTTTAGGAAATGTTCCCTACTGCTGCTTGTTAGTGTTGGTCATTTAATTACCACCACAGACACCTGGTGAAACATGCCCAGAATACAGTCAGCCCTCCGCATCCGAGGGTTCTGGATCCAAGAATTCTACCAAGCGCAGATGAAAACTATTTGAGGGAAAATTTCTGTTTGTATTGAATATGTGCAGACTTTTTTCTTTTTACTATTCACCAGGCGATAACAACTAGTTACAGAACACTTACATTATACTAGGTACTATAAGTCACTCAGAGACAATTTGAGTATAAGGGAGGATATGCTTAGGTTCTCTCCAAATACTACACCATTTTCTATGAGGGGACTTGACAGTCAAGCATTTGGATCGCCCTCTACAAGGGGTCCTGGAACCAGTCCTCTCAGATACCAAAGAATGCCTGCACAGTATGTCCTGGTCAGATAAAATTGTGAGGCTGCTGCTCCTTATCTCCCATTGTACTCCTGCTCCAGAATATCAGCTTCCCAGAATCCTCCTGCTTCCCAGAGCCTACCCTGCTGGTTCTACCACTAAGTCAACTTGCACCACTAGGAGAGTCCTATCATTTGATAAAAAACAGAGAGACAACTCTGGGAATAAGTCATCAGAGGCTGGGCTAGTAGTGGTCCATGTGTTAGCCTCCAAGATAACTTAACTTAGAAGTTGAGTGTCTTTTATCTGAAACACTTGGGACCGGAAGTGTCCCAGATTTCGGAGTTTTTCAGATTGTGGAATATTTGCATGGACTTTAACAGTTGAGCACCACTAATCCAAAAATCTGAACTCGGAAATGGTCTCAATTATTGATTTTGGATTTTCACCTTAAGATACTCAACCTGCACTGCCTTATTCTGGGTGCTGGAGGCAGAAACAATACCAGCAGCATGACGTATCTGTGTGCTACTTAAAGTTCACAAAATATTTTGATAGACATTTTCCTATATTTTAGATCTATTGCTCCTTCATTGTGAAGGAAGGAAGCATTGTGATTATTTGCCTTTTACAAGTGGTCATCTAAGCAGAAAGGGAGAAGGGAAACTATTACAGAAGAGAAAAGGGGTCGGGGGAGGGGGAGGGAAGGAAAAGGGGAGTAAAGATAATGACAACTCATGTTATATGCATGTACATATACAACAAAATGAAACCCACTCTTCTGTATAACTAATAAGCACTAATAAAATTTAAAAATTAAAAACAACAACGATTTTTAAAAACAGTCTTGTAAGGCTCCTGATGGCTTGGTAACTGGCCTAATGTCATCAGGCTGACACAGGAGAATCCAGGAACTGGACTGATCTGATCTGAGCCGTCCTGTGGCTCGTCCAGATCCCTTTTCCCTGTGTCTTTCTGTCGGGGACAGTCTCAGGGTGGGAATTTCAGACCCTGGGGTGGGGGAGGAGCATCCTCCAGTGCTTCTTTCACAGGTCACCTGGAGGTAGCCCATACCCCAGGTGAGTTATACGTGGAATTGACCCTCATGGGAGTCAGGAAGTTCAGCATTTCTGAGAGTCTGGGTTTTCCAAAGAGGCCATGATATGAGGTTTGAACGCAAGAATGAAAACAATCATCCCGCAGCCACGTGCGGCATCCGTACAGTCCTAAAGTTTTTCCTCTTCACGGTGTTTCAGGTGAAAGTGTTGTACGTGGGCCCAACCAGTGACCGTGGTTTGTGTTGCAGGACTGGGGCAGGGCGTGCCTGTCGTGGGGCTCGTGGTGGAAGGGGGCCCCAACGTGATGTCTGTGGTCTTGGAGTACCTCCGCGAAGACCCTCCCGTCCCCGTGGTGGTTTGCGACGGCAGCGGACGAGCTTCGGATATTCTATCCTTTGCACACAAGTACTGTGAAGAAGGAGGGTAGGATTTCTGACATGTGACCAAGGGTGGGTTCTTTATGCCTCCTTGTTAGGCCAAGGAGCACAATTGAAGTGACGTGCTTAAACATTCCAAAAATGTGTAAATGTGAAGATTTACTAGATCTCCTCTCCCATTCCTGAGGTCAGCCTTCAAGGGAGCGCTAGGAGCCAAAATTCTCTCTTTTCCAACTTCATTCTCCTTTATAAGATCTGCAGCAAGGCTGAAACGCCGAACAAGTGTGAATTCAGTTTTTGACCATGATGATTCCGTGTCTCCCATGCAGGGATGCCCTCTCACAGCAACACAAAGCTACCAGATGGACACAGAAACGTCTGATTTAGTCACGAATGGGTTTAACTTGCTTTGTTTTGCTCTCTTTTGTGTCTCCTTTGAACAGGATAATAAATGAGTCCCTCAGGGATCAGCTTCTAGTTGCCATTCAGAAAACGTTTAATTACAGCAAGACACAATCACATCAGCTGTTTGCAATTATAATGGAGTGCATGAAGAAGAAAGAACTTGTAAGTGTCTTGAGTTTGTTTCCAAACAAGCTCTTCAGAGAGAATTATGTTTCCTTTTCTAATTCTGCCCATGTGTGCTTGATAGAGTTGTTCATATTTTGGTTCAAGCTTTTCCAAGAGGCAGTTTACAAATCCACACCAAATTGGCTGTGTGTCCTGGCGACGGAAGTGGAATAAGTCCACACAAGAAAGAGTCCTTGGTGCTTTCAGACCTTAGCAAATATGAGGTGACATTACATCATGTCACACAACCCAGGGGTGCAAAATATGCTTCAGATTTCAAAATAGAGACATATACCACTGTTTTCAGCATAGTTATAAAATTGAAATCTTTTCACTTTGCTTATGCAGTAATTGTTTCCCACTTCTTCCTTCCTTTCTTCCTTAGTTGCATTTTTAAGAAATAGGTATTTCTGGTGCGTATAAGATGGTGTCTTCAAAATAATAAATTTACAAATTTCCTATAAACACATCCAATCTGATTAGAGATGATTTTATCATCTCAGATGACCCTTTAGATATTGGAGCATAGATCCAGAATGGGCTCCCTTTGCTCTCCGGAGTGTTGGAGCGGAACAGAAAAATAAAAGCAGAATCCAGGCAAGGATTCACAGTCAGCAAGAACAACCTGGAAAGCAAAAGCATTTGATTTGAAACCATTTATCCCTCATTACGAGTCAGTCTCTTTTGGTTGTTGTTTACAACTGAATTCCCCCTCTTGTTTTCAACTTTGCGTTAATTCCATTCTTTTGCAATTTACCTGTTTTCAGGTCACCGTGTTTCGAGTGGGTTCTGAGGGTCAGCAAGATGTTGAGATGGCAATTTTAACCGCCCTGCTGAAAGGTGAGCTCTCAGAAATGGAGCGTCCTGTCCTTACAGGGCAGAGCTGCCCTGGGGCTTTGCTTGTGACCAGTGGTCACTCTCCCTGCTTCTCTCCAGCCAGGCTCCCTGGGGTGATTTTAGCACATAGCCACACTAGACTGACTAGGCTCCTAAAGGGTTTCTGTGAGGTGGTGTCTGTGGGAGTCTGTAGACCACGATGGGCTGGGGTTCCATTTGTAACTGGTTCATGGAGGACTTCTATGCTCAGTGTAAACATGAAACAGATTTTCTTTTGCAATCACTGCATTCCGCAGGGCTCTGTCTAATTTCTCTGTCCTGCCCCTAATGACAGGCTTCCAACAGGCACTTATGAGGTGGGGTCTACTCTGGAATGACATTTCCTCCCTGCCTCTCTACAAAGACTGGGGCCGTGCGGGGCCATGGGAGGAAGGGAGTCACCATGGGCTGGTCGCCTGGCAGGGGTCCTGGGAAGGGTGTCACCCCTTAGCCAGGCTGGCAGACATCTGGGTAGTCACAGGGCTCCTGCCCTTTTGCAGATAACAGCCTTGAGTCCCAGGTTCCTCCTCTGTCCCTCTCAAGGAGACCGCACAGAACTGGCAAGGGGAGAGGTTATGTCCACCTTCCTCCCAGGTGGCATGAAGGTCTTAGCTTCCAGGTGTTAGTAGTGAATTAGGAGCAAGAGAAAAGACCACATTGCCAAAGGGCAGCACTAAGCCAGCCCAGAGGAAGCCTGTGCTCATTATCAGGCACCTGCCAAATCCAGCGGTCCAGGCACAGAGCCGAAAAATCACTCTCGTTTGCCTTTCTAGGAACCAACGCATCAGCTCCGGATCAGCTGAGCCTGGCACTGGCTTGGAACCGTGTTGACATCGCACGAAGCCAGATCTTTGTCTTTGGGCCCCACTGGCCGGTGACACTAAGTGTTTTTCAATTCATATTGTTATCGTGACCTTGTACACATAGTTCTCCCTTGTGATGTGGCTCTCAGGAAAATATCTGGGGTTTCTGATGGTCCAATGGCTAATCCTTTAGGATTATTTGAAGATGTTGCTGTTTAACTTCAAAGCACCAAAAATAAGGAGGAGCTGTGAGCACTAATTCCAGATTTAAACCAATCTTGAAGAGATCAACCACCAAATCTTTTATCATTGCTGGTGAAAGTATGTCTGTAGCCTTTTGAAGAAAAAAAGAAAATAATTCATTTAAATTAAATGCAATGCCTTCCATTCAAGGCTTTTTTTTTCAAAGTATGTTCCATGAACCCGTGGACACCTAGAATGTGTGTGTGTGTGTTTGTGTGTGTGTGTGTCTGTCTATCTGTCTGTCTAGGTATGTGTGTCTATGTATGATGTGTATGTGGTCTTTGCACGTGGTGGTATTTGTGGTGTGGTTTAGTGTACTACATGTGGTGTCTGTGTGCAGCATGTATATTTGGTATGTGGATGTATGACGTGTGGTTTGTAATGTATACGTGTAGTTTGCTGTGTGTTCTCTGTTTGGGGAGGTGAGGATACAGCATGTGTGTATGTGAGTATATAATATCTTGGGGAAGGTCTGGGTGTGTGAGATAGTTGTGTGTATGTCACACCTATGAGAGGTGTCTGCGTGATATGGTGATGTGAGAAATATGCGGGCATAATGGCATAGTGCGTGTGCATAAGGTTGGAAGGTACATATGTGCGTGATGTGGAAAAGCTGTGTGTGTGTGGTTGAAAGATATGTGTGTAGATAGGGACTATGTGTGTGTGCCGAGCATATCATGGCATGTGTGATAAGTGGCTTTAGGTCTCCTGCTCCTTCAATTGAGGCAGCTTCTTTGATCCATTTTGTAGACTGGGATCCAGAACAATTTTTGTTTGTAGAGGACTGTACTGTTTAAACACAGGAGTGGGGGTATCAAGATTGCTCATGTCAGATTTTTTAAAATGCTATTTCTTAAAGCATACCTGGCATTTTGCTACACAAATGCATTTTATTTTTTATAACAATTATTTTTTTTTTACAAAGAACATGTATTAGTACATTGTATATGTAATGGTCACATTCATCATGATTATTTTGTACCTGTACATGATATATATTAGTTTCCCCCTTCTTCCCCACCCCTCCCTTGTGCTCCTCTTCCCTATTTACAGCAGTTTTATTTACATTTTTCCATTTTTTTCCCTTTCCCCTTTCTTTCCTTTTTCCCTTCCTTCTTTTCCCCCTTCTGCAATTATTATTATTTTTTTTTTACCAAATTAGTGTGAAGAGTTTATGGAACAAGATGAGTCTATTAAAGAAATAAGATATTGGAGGACAGGTGTACATGCCTATTGCTTATTGAATTACCTAAATTAAGAAAAATAATGTAGCCAGGTATGATGGAGTAGTCTATAATCCCAGCTGTCTGGGAGGCTGAGGCAGAAAGATCACAAGTTCAGGGCTGGCCCAAAGAATTTAGCGACTTAGTAAAACCCTATCTCAAAATTTAAAAATAATTTAAAAGGGGCAGGATATAGCTCTGTGTGAAGGCCCTGGGTTGAACCCCAGTAACACACACACACACACACACACGCACACACACACACATAGAAAGAAGATAAAATACTTAAAATATTTTAATTTAATTTTAATCTTTTGGTTTTTCCACTCTTGGTAAAGGAATTCAATTCAAGGATTACTTCGTGAATAGTTTTGAGGCATAATGCTGTGGCAGAGAATCTAGAAGATTCCAAGATGGATTGCAAAAAGGGCTTTCTACTCAAGAAGGTCTGGAGCCTTTCTATTCAGGAGGAATGACCCTGGGCTCTTTGTTTTATTCTTTCTTGAAGGAGTGGCAGTTTTCTACTCAGCCAAAGAGAAAAAGGCAGCTGTGCTTTTCAGGTTCTAGAAAAAGCCTAACCTAGGGGACCAGCCACAACACGCAGGTCCTGCTTGGTCTAACTTAATCACTTGCATCCCATCTGCTTGTTCCAAAGACCATAAGTAATTTGAACAAAACGTATAAAATACAGAAGAGCAAAAAGAAGGAAACAGTCATTCATACTCCACCACCATAGAAAAACTCTGCAATACTGTGTTTGTTTTATAATTTCATTTTGCCATTCAATATACCGGCATCAAATATTCTTAAACCATCTATTTTAATGTTACTTGTATTCTTGGCTTCTATTTTCTAGTTGAGACATTGGTATGGTCTTTAAATCAAATAATGAAGATGAGCCCACAAGTAAAAGCTCCCCTGCCTAACTTCTCAAAGCATTTAATTGTCTCTGCTCCTGGCAGGTGACTGTGTACATTGACATGAAACGTTTTGTCACTCTCTTTTGATTAATTCCAGGTGTAGACAGGTCCATCTATTCTCTACTTGGAAACAGCAGAAATAGAAGAAAGTGGCTCACTTGGAGCCTTGGAAGCAAGTGAGCCACTTTCTTCTATTGGTTGACTGTTTAATCTTTCATTGTTAATCTTTATAACAGTAAAGAATGCCCTGGATCATCCACCCACTTCATGAAAGCCAGACTCTATTTTGTAAAATGAAGAAATTATCTCTCACCTTCTTCCTCTTCATCTTACACCTTCAACCTTACCAGTTCGATCAGCCACAACTTTTACGTGGTCAAAATGGTTATGTATAATTCTTTATTTTTAAGGTTCTATTTACATCTCACTCATTAATCATTGTGAAGTTTTCATACTTGGTCTCTATGCTGATTCTAAAAATGGAGAAACCACCAGATTTTACACTGTCGTGATTACATACAACCCGTTCGTGACTGAATTTAAGAGTTGGATGGAACTCAAAGAAAAGGAAAGGCAGCCCTGGGTCACGTGCCTGGCTTTTCTTTGCACTTCTAATTAATTCTTTTTATCTTCTATATTTGCCTTTCTGTCATTAAGATTTCTCTATCCTCTTATTAATTACTGTCAATTTCTTCTTCAGGGGGTCTGGGAATCATGTCAGTTCCTTCTGGAAGACCACTTTGAGCCCCACGGTTTCACACTGAACTGTCCTGGGTGCTCTCAAAGTCCACTGCACAGCTCTCCACAGCAGACATCCCTTCTGTGTACCTGAGACAGGTCCATTCCTAGACCTTACATCTTCCTCCTTTTTGGACTCCTTTTTCATTTTCCTGTGGTGAATCTTCAAGTAATGGGTAAAGAGTGCTATTCTTTGTCCTTATATGACTGGAAAAAGTCTGCTACCTACAAGGCTGACAATTGTCCTATGATTTTCATTTGATTACAGATGAACCATTTTTTTTTTTCTCTCAGATACATTTGAAGACCTGTTCTTTATTTTTTTGGTGCTTTGAGGCTGCATGAGAACATGTCTTCTGTTCCAAACATATGAAACAGAAATAATAGACAATACAAATTCAAACCCTCATGTCTCCTCTCAGTAGCCATCCATTCTGTTTGGCCATTAAAGGCCTTTTTATGCTGAAAACCCATGTCAGCTCTTTGAAATTTTCTTCTATTGCTTCTTTAAGTATTTCTTCCTTTGTTTTTCTCTTTTATTTACCTGGCATTCCTATGAGTCCAAGAAACATGGGTCTTCATTTTCTCTTTTCTATCTCTCTGTTATTTTGCTGTGTTTTTTGAAATCACTTCAGTTTTTTCTCTAGCTTTTATACTAATTTTTAAGCAATCATGTTTTTAATATCTAAGAAAGTTTCATCTCATACATGCAATATCTTTGGATACAAATTCGATTTTTAAAGTTCTCTTCCATTTCCCTAACTCTGTTTTCTCCCTAGGCAGAAGCTCCCTTTATTCTTTTCTCTCTCTCTCTCTTTTTTTTTTTTTTTTTTTTTTTTTTTT